>PVKP010009900.1:33904-66716 GCA_004027715.1 Plecturocebus donacophilus | reverse complement strand
TTGTTCATTCCTTTTTCCCCTTTTTTCTGTCATCTTGCCTTCTTGTTTTATTTCATTGAGTTGATCTTCGACCTCTGATATCCTTTCTTCTGCTTGGTCAATTCGGCTGTTGAAACTTGTGCATGCTTCGTGAAGTTCTTGTGTTGCGTTTTTCAGCTCCATCAATTCACTTATATTCTTCTCTAAGTTGTCCATTCTCGTTAGCATTTCGTTAAATCTTCTTTCAAGGTTCTTAGTTTCTTTCCATTGGGTTAGAACATGTTCTTTTAGCTCACAGAATTTTCTTATTATCCACCTTCTGAAGCCTGATTCTGTGAGTTCATCACACTCATCCTCCATCAGGTCACGTTCTCTTGCTGATGAGGAGCTGCGATCCCCTGTAGGAGGAGAGGCATTCTGATTTCGGGTGTTCTCAGTCTTTTTGCACTGGTTTCTTCCCATTTTTGTGGATTTATCCACCTGTTGTCTTTGTAATTGTCGACTTTCAGATTGGGTCTCTGAGTGGACGTCTGCCTTGTTGGTGATGAAGTTTTTTCTGTTTCTTAGTTTTCCTTCAGGGGGCGCCCCTTCCCCACAGAGCTGGGCCTTCCCAGGTTCAGCTGTGCTTCTCAGTCCTCAGCGCTTCCAATTGTTGTTCTCCTTGTGGGGATGGGACCAGCACAGCCCGAGTAAAAGGGCACCAACCAGTCCCACACACTCCGCACCGAGAAGCGCCGCGCCAGCCAAAAGAGTCGCCAAAAGATTCCCTCGCCGGGAATCTCCCAGTCCGCGGGCATCAAATATTGGTCTGCAACTGCGGTGTCCACTCGCTCTCTGCGCCCTCACCACGAGCCACAATCCCGAGCTGCTGCTACGCGGCCATTTTGGATCTCTCTCCGCCCGGTGATGAAGTTTTTCGGTTTCTTAGTTATCCTTTGGTGGACGCCCATTCCCCTCAGAGCCAGACCTTCCCGGGTTCGCTGTGCTTGCTGTGAAACTCTCAGTCCTCAGCGCTTCCAATTGCTGTTTTCCTTGTGGGGATGGGACCAGCCAAGCCCGTCCGTCCCGTATACTCTGCACTGGGAAGCGCGGCGCTGGGCGCCGGCAAAAGAGCCGCGCCGGCCAAAAGAGTCGCGCTGGCGACCCATGTGGCTTCTCTGCCAGGACTCTCCCGGTCTGTGGGCAACAAAAATTCGTCAGAAAGTGCGGCGTCCACTCGTTCTCTGCGCTTTCACTGGGAGCTACATTCCTGAGCTGTTGCTAATCGGCCATCTTGGATCTCTCTCCAAGTTTACAGTTTTAATGACCTTGACAAAGATAAAATACGCCTTTTTATAGTCTAAGAAAAATTTCTTGGATATTTCTTCACCTGCTACTAAAACATGTCTTCAGTTAAAAAAAAGTCTCCATATGAGTTAGGTCTTTTCCTATTATTCATACAAGGCAGAGCCAGTGGCTTAAATATGGCTTAAACAAAACAAACCTTTTATTTCTAAATATCACATGCTCTACTTATAAAATAAATATATTAGTGCATGATCTTCTGCATGATTCACAGAGGACCATAATTCTGTTTAAAATGAAATATGAATTTCTATCGATATTAAAAGTACTATTTACTAATTATCTAGAATACATTTTAAAAATATGATAGGATAGTATGTAATTGAAAAAATTTGGAGAGCCATGAATGCCACGGTTTAAAAGTACATTAATTATAAAGATAGCTTTCATTGCCTCTTAACTCTACCAAGAAATTATAACAAATGGACTTTTTCTGCATGAAAATGTTAGAAATGACCTTCCGCTGTTTTACATGAAACTCTGAGACAGCAAAGATTTGATAAGACAGAAACATTTGATGTGTGTGACGGCAGAAAATGAAACAGAAAATTACTCTTCAGGTTACTTTTAAAAAACATTTCTTAGCATTTGAAAATCAGAGTATCATCAATAATTTTGAACTTTTCTCTCTGTGCTTAAAATGCTCGTCACTTACTAGGCACATCTACACTTCCCAGTATTGCCATTCAACCTTCTACAAATGAGCAACCTAAAGTTCAAGTGAAACAACCTGCTGAAGTTCACAAGTACTATACATAGTTAAGACTTGAACCCAGTTTGTTTCTTTTCAAAACTCACAAAAGCGCTTTCATCTTCAGATTATAAGAACTCCATCAATTTCATGGTAATTTTTTTCGGAAAAATATTATCACTTAAAGACAAAAACTGCTTATAGATACACAATCTAATTTCAGAAATGTCAAAAAATGAATATATTAAAATACAAGTAACATGGCATAATGCACTTTATGTTTCTAACCTCTAATCTACAACTTCTTCTTATGCCTAGTAAAGATTCCATCAGAAAATTAAAACTAGAATGCTTAACTATATTTGATTTCAAAGAACTCAATTCCATTAACTATCAGACTTCATTCTTTGAATTTTCTTGGCTTACATTTGAAGGTTGTCTTGAAGAAGTCTCTTAGTCATCAGCAAAAGAGCACTTCCTAAACCACAATATGTAGCTTAGAAAGAACATTTTTTAACAGATAAGAATTTTACAAAATTAGAACTAATTTAATGTTTAATAAATTACAGGAACCGAATTACTCTCACTGTATCTACGTCTACAATGCATGCAATCTCACTTTGTTTTTTTAAAGTCAGTATTTAAGCCTTTTCTATTATTTAGGTGATACTTTCCCAGTTGTGAGAACAGACTAGTTTAATTCCACTAGGACTAACTTTTCACAATGAACATGTCTCTCACACTCATACTATAAATAAAAACTAGAATTAAAACTTACATAATGAATATATTCCACACCACTTCTGAATTTCGTAACAGTATGATCTATGATCTATTGATTGATTATATAACCCAATTTAATATTTCAAATACTGAGTTAATAAGGTAGAAATATTTTCATTAACTTTTATAAAGCTTTAATAAAATGTCCTTTATCTTAACTCTCGGTTTTTTAGTAGCTGAAATAACAAAATAACAAAAAATAAAAACTCAAAGAAATTTTAAACTAAAGGACAATATGAGGTTTGTGACTTCTGAAAGACATTTATATGTAAGGCACCCTACTGTATTTTGATTAATTATCTCAGTTATCATTTAGTTTCTCATCACATATGGTATTCCACGGCATGCTACGTAAATGCACCAGGCTACATGCCACTTAGAAAATGACTTAGTTTTTCAAGCTTGTAGTAAGCATAATTTAGAAACTGGCTCAGTTTTCAATTTTGTAAATTATTAGTATAGAAAAAGATGGTCCGTTTCTAGAAGTTCTAATCATTTGCCTTTCTCTGTGAATTTGATATTTAAATATATCAAAATATGTGTATCATAAACACTGACAAACTATCTTAATAAATCATATTGTCAAAAAGATTCTTAAGAAATAATTTCCTGAAGTATATATGCTTAATGTGTATTATATGGTTCCTATGAAAACTACCCTAGGTTATAGAACTAAACAGATCAGTAATGATTCCAATTCTATTAATATTATTAAGAATGACTAGTAAACAACCTATGTTTTACTGAAAATGATTACCTGATCTAAGCATTGTCTACAAATAGGTTTCAGAAAACAAGTCTAGGACAATTAAGTATTAATAAAACCATCTACTTGACCAGGCAACAATGATGAATAATTTCAATTCAGGACATAAATGTTCAGTATAAATAATAACACACTCCTTTTTTTTTTTTTTTGCCAAGTACCAATTATAATCAGTGGGATTGTTAAGCAAGTCATTAATAGTCCCAAAGTACAGCACTCAATTAGAAACTAAGGGATTAAAAGACATTTACACAAACAATTTTGTTTGTCAGGGAACATGCTAGAAGTAAGTAGAAACAGCCTGAATTTAGTTGAGGACTTTGTTCTACAGTAAAGGATCAACTGGAAATCTATGGGCTTTATCCTACCCTCCAACAAAGAGGAAATCTAAAGTTTAATACAAAACTAAACCATCTTTGAGGATAACCACACACTACAGTTTTAATTCTCATACTTTTAGTAAGTCTACAAAACACTACAGATTTGTTCTGTTTAATTCTAATATGGTACACAATACAAACAACTTTTTTTCCAGACTTTTTACATAGCTGAGTGATATACATTTTACCTAAAAATTACTTCTCTATCAGCCATGTAAAATCCAGAAACTTAAAATTCAATCTAATGTCAGAAAAAATCCCAGAGGTCAAATGAATAGTTAAAATATTAAAAAGTCCCCTTTTTTATGAATCAATTATATGCTTCAAATTTTAAACATCTTTAAAGGATAATTCATTTCAATTTTATATTTTTCATAAATCTCCTCAATGCATAAAATTCAGACATCCAATTTCCAATATTACCAAGTTCAATTAAATGTGCTTGTTTAATGTATTGTGGCAAGATACTCCTGATGAGACTGTTCTGTTATTAAAGAGCCACAATTCTTAATAACTATTTTACTTGAAAATATGTATTTAAATATGTTGTTTTGACATAGTTACAGAATTTATTTCCTCAATGCAGAAAATATTTAAAAAAAAAACAAAATTTAAAAATACTGTATGTTCTCTACTTAAAGATTTTTTAATACAAATGATTATTGAGAAATATGACTTGCCTTAGCTCATCTGTCACACATTTGTAGTTCTAGAAAATCTCCCATAAGGACTTGGATAAAATTTCTGTGTATATGAATTCATGAATTATTACTACTCAAAAAATGTAGCATACTAGAAAGATCAAATAAGAGTGAACCAAATAGAAGTCTCCAAGCTAAGACAGCTCATCTTATAATAGTCAGATAATGACCTGTCATGTATACTCCACGGCTTCTCACAAAACAGAGCTTAAACAAAAATGAAAAGCTAGAACAGTAACTGACATAGTCACTGTGAAGTACATGATGGATATTTAAATCCTCAGTGACATTTCTGAATACATATGACTTGGAGGAAGCACTTTTAAAAGAAATATTTATACATGTTCATTTAACGATGTTAAGACAAGTTATCTTCATTTTAAGTGTTTCAGCAGACACAAGTTGTTGAGATCTTTATCAAGAATATAATGGAAAAGACTGAAGCATGAACTATGCCCTATTTGTTTAACTACAATACTAAGTCTACTTTATATCATATAGGGCAATATACAATATAATATTAAAATGTCAATTTGTTGACATTTAACTTGAGTTATACACATTGTGTACTTGTTTTAAAATTCCAAAAAGTTAACTTTTGGGTTCAAAACTTTGTAAAAACTGAAGTTTCTAAAAACTAGATATAACAGTAGTTCTTATTCCTAACTACTCATAAAATCACCTGTGGAACTTGTAAAAAACACAAATGTCTGTCTTTATCCCTTCTCTCTCCTCTTCCTGAACAATTCAGTTTAAAAGTTATCAGATGATAAGCAAAGCAGGTATCCTGTGGGTAAGAGCAGAGGGTGATAAGAGATTGGTTTTATATCATTGAGTATATATATTAAGGAAAATGGGAGCCAGTTTTCTGTTGGAGATTTAAAAAGGAGTTGTTTACAAAGATAAAAAGGAAGAAAATTAGTTTTCAGTGTCTATAAAAACAAAAATATAGACGTAAGTGTGGCTGTGGTATGAATACGTATGCCTACTTACACCTAGTCCTTGGCTTTGTCTACTGAGAAGAACCAGGAAGAACAACATCCCAGTAGCAATGATAACACCAGATCTTGGTTTCTGCCTGGAAGACCTTCAGCAAGAAAGTTCTTGAAGATAGTGGAATCATGTCAAAAGGATATAGAAGACAGCTTGAAGTGGCTTTCATTAGCCAAATTTGGAGCAATTGGAAAAAGAAATAAATAACAACATTTGATAAAACCCCACTGAATAAAACAGGAAATTAAGGTTTGATAAGGAATAGGATATTTTTACATAGTCACAAGGTTTTTCCCCACAAATCGCTAATTAGTTAGAAAACTGGCAGACAACTCCTAAAATATAACAGCATTATCTACAATTCAAATAAAAATTTTGTGTAGAATGCATGCAGCATCACATCTGTGGTACCCTTATCAAAGATTTATAATGAATCTAAACCACAAGAAAATATTTGAAAAATGCACAGTGAAGTACATTGTACAAAATAACTGCTCTGTAACTTTCAAAAGTCACAAGCTAATGAAAGTTAAGTAAAGACTAAGGAACTGTACAGATTAAAGACAAAAGAAACATGTAAACTAAATGTAACCTGTGTCTATACTGAATCCTTTTGCCATAAATGTCCTTACCTTACTGAAATTAATGGCCAATCCTGAATGAAATCTGAGGATTAGACAGTAATAATATATCAATGCTAGTTTCCTAATCTGGTTGATTTTTAAAATAAATTTTAAAAAACACTGAGAGATTTAAAGCAGAGATGACAACTACATTTTCAGAAATTTATTTTTGATGATGCATCTCAATAGTAAAAACATTTTAAATATACACTTCAACATAAATGTATATGTGTGAAGTTTTAGGTACCTGTTCTAAAGTACTAGAATATTTAAATCATGAAATAGACTCAGACATGAAAATTAAAATAGATGTTATATAGAATTAAGCTAATTTAATGAGTCATTTTGTATATCTACTGTGGTGCAAACACTTCACTGAGAGACCTCTAGTGAGCAGAATGGATAAAAAGGGCTAAGTCTGGCACACCAATTTAGATAGCTTCTAAAACAGGAAAAACCATAATAGAATGAGAAAGAGGCACTAAATCAAGACAGTAGTGCCTACCTCTTTCTCATTCTATTATGAGTGGAGAAAAGGAGCAAAGATCAGGATGGAGAAATATTTAAGGAAGAAAACTTTTAAAGGACACAGGAAGTGGTTTGCTATGTGAGATGAGGATGGGGAAGGCTTGAGGATGACTTCAGTTATGTAACTTGGGTAAATGGATGGAAGTAGAAATGAAAGAAAAGTAAGAGGGATGGAAGTAGAAATGAAAGAAAAATAAGAGAAAGGTGGGGTTAAGAAAGAAAGAAAATACATTTCTTTTCCAGGCATGTACCATTTATTAACAATACTATTTTCACCACACAGTAAAGAGCAAGAAAAAAAAGCCCTAATGCATGGTGACAGGTAGCAGTGAACTAGCTCCAACGAATATAAGCATAGTGTACTGTATGGATGGCTGCTGTCTTAGTCAATTGCTTTGAATTATAGCCTA
Source organism: Plecturocebus donacophilus (assembly GCA_004027715.1). Taxonomy (NCBI): domain Eukaryota; kingdom Metazoa; phylum Chordata; class Mammalia; order Primates; family Pitheciidae; genus Plecturocebus; species Plecturocebus donacophilus. The sequence continues at coordinate 59,518 of PVKP010009900.1, read as the reverse complement.
TGGGAGAAGATGTGTTTTGTGTACGAGTGTGTGTGTCTCCGTGTATTTGTATGTGTATATATTTGGGCCTCCATGTATGTACATACATGTAGATATGCTTGTGTCCGTGTAACTGGCCATTTTTTATGAAACTCAAAATGACTATCTAGGTTTATGAAGAGTTGAGGAGACAGAGAAAGTCTTATCATGCCATACTTCATGGGTTTGGGTAGAATAAAAAGACATTCTTCTACTTTTAGGCAAATTGTTATTAAATCAATATTATTAAAATTAAATAGGTGTATTTCAGCTTTCATGTGCTAAAACAAAAATATTATGAATTTAGATATGATGAATCTTATTAGACTCTTATGAAATTTCTATAAAAATAATAGGCAGGGATAAAGACAGAAATTTTTGCCCTCATACAACCCCACATCAAAAACCAGTTACTTGAAAGACAAAGTAATAAATAAATAGCTGCTGACTATAAATAGCAGTATTTTAGAGTTTCCCCTGGTCCACAGAATTTAGACAAAATATTAAAGTGCAATTCATTTTTCAAGCAAATATTCAACTATACACCTTTGCTTTGTATTACCTAAACTTCTAGGCAAAACAAATAATTTCTATATACGAGTCAAAATTTCAAATAAAAGTGAAGACTTGCTGGACTTAACAACATGACTACCACAGAGAAAGAAGTTGAAGAAATTTTACCATATAAATTTATTTGCAATGATTATTTTCTTATGGCAATATGTATTTCTCTTTTAGCTTTTCATTTCATTAAAATATATGAATATGGCAAGCATACCCAGTGCTACCTAGCAAATAATATTCTACCAAAGCAAATGTAAGAGAATAAAGGATAAGCAGTGCATGTGAACTTTCATTCTAGGTTTCTTTTAAGCCCTAAGATGTTACTAATTTTCTTGACTTGGATGCTAATAACATACAGCTTTCTGAATGTAAAAGCTTCTGTAGCACTCGCTAAATTATAAAGCATGACATTATCTATCAATGCTTTCTTCTTAGGATCTAATACTAGCAAATATCTTTCAGTAGAAAATGCAAACAGAAATTTACTACCCACTGGTCATGAATGGAAGTCTTCCAAAGTAAGAAAAACAACTGATGTGGCACAAATATTCAAGGGAATGAATTAAGTCTCTATAAGTTTCAGCTTAAATATTATATTAAGTTTAATTTTCATTGGAAAATAGTAATATATTGATAGTATATAGTTATAATGAAAATACAAACCCATTTCACTGTTGTTTCATTCCTTAGAGTAAACTGCTGTGATATTCCAAAATTAGAATATCACATTTGATGTGTGATATTTGATGAAATTTTAAAAATGTTAGCTGTTTATATTGATATTCAACTACAGGTCAAACTGTATACAGCAAATACAATGCAAGTTTTCTAACAATGTGCCTTCCTAATTTATTTCCACTCAGTCCAAACACCCATTCTGTAGCAGAGAAGAAAATAAAACTAAAACCTTATCCAATGGCTACTGGCACCTATGGCATGTACAAAATGAATGCTATATTTCAAACAAATCTGAAATATGCCCCCTTGCCTTTTCAATGTTCATTAACAACATTACTATATAACTTAACATTTCATATGATACTACATATTTATAGTATTATTGAGCCTTCTGAAAAGAATATATGCCAAAAGGTATATTTTAAAAAGGTGGAAATCCTATTTCAAAAATTGCCTTCCTAACTTGTTTGTTGAGGGTAGGAGAAAATCCCAAACAAAAAAATACACTTAAAAAAAACTTATTAAAGAGACTCATAAAGCAACAATTTAAACTCTATAGTGTTTCATTGTTTTTACATTTAAATAAAATTATAGGAATACATTTTTGAACTATGCAATAAAATTTTTAAAATTAAATATTTTCTCTCTTAAATTTGGGCCTTAATAAAATGTCTGGAAAATAATTCTTGCTACTACATAGTTTACAATTTTAGGTTAAAATGCTTGATTATTAAATAAAATAAACACAAATATTATATTTTAATAATCACTATATAAATATGTGTATGTATATATATAAATATAATTTTTTTTTTTTTGAGACGGAGACTCAGCCTGTTGCCCAGGCTGGAGTGCAATGGCATGATCTTGGCTCACAGCAACCTCTGCCTCCCGGGTTCAAGTGATTCTCCTGCCTCAGCCTCACATGTAGCTAGGCTTATAGGGATGCACCATCATACTCGGCTAACTTTTTGTATCTTTAGTAGAGATGGCATTTCACCATGCAAGAAAATCACCATAGCAATATATTCTTAAGGTGTACTGGTTGAAATGTTGGTCCTTCATAATCCAATTATTTTTAAAGTTAAGAAGCTGATTGTGTGACATGAAAAAGCTATCAAAAAGAAGGGAAACAATTCCTTTTCTTATAGACTCCTCCCCTTACCTTGGAAGATGAAGAATCACACTCCTGACATATCCATCCATAGCCTGTTTGTTTAGGAGACTTTTTCAAAGGAGGATCCAAACAGCCAAAATGGTAGCAGAGTCTGCATTCATCACACCTGTAGGGTAAACATATTTATAGGTAGGTGTATCTAAATAACATATAATCCATCTACTTCAAAGACAAAAAGACAAACTATTGTATATTTCAACTTCAATATTGTTAATTTTATCCTTGGCTCACAAGATCATCAAATTAATGATTACGATAAAGGCAAACTAAACCTGAAATAAATGTTTTAGCAAATACAAAAACAATAAAATCAACAAACGAAACAAATATCTGGAATATTTTGACAGTAGAACTATTAAGAGCAAATTAATGAATGTATATAATCATATGTATTCAAAACAACTGCAACAATTTCAATTGTGAACTTAAAGAATTAATCATTTGCCCATTAAATAGTTTTAAAATGTTTAATAAGATACACATATAATTCAAGGAAATTAATCCAATAATATACATTTTGATTATTTAAAAAATTATAAAACTCAGAAATTCTACTAGGCTACACTAGGTTGCAATCAATGCTATACAATTTGCACCTGATTTTTCTCTTTCTCTCAGTTAAAGCAGATTGTAAATGAACTTTCTAACATTTATAGCATGCTAACACAATCTATAGCAAATAAAAATAATATTTACATGTTAAATCACAGAACATTTAAATATACAAAGAGGTAAGAAACTACCCCAATAATTTAGTTTTATTCTCTCAAATTTACCTGTCACTTTCTTCAGACCATTTGGTTTTACAAAGTACTTATTTAAAAACTTAAATGTTTTGATGGTATATTTGCCACCTATGATGTACAAAATCTAAGAAAACTACCATACCTATTCTTCGTTTCAGACAATCTCATCCTGCTGACAATGAAGAAAAATCTGTATTATTTCAGTGCTTTGTAAAAAGAATTTTGCATCAGTTGGAGTAACAAGACCAAAATTTAACAACAAATCACAGAGTATACACCTTATAGAAGGGATTGCATTCCTCATTTCACAGTACTTTTAAAAAAAATTAAACAATAACACTTTCTCAACCAATCTGTCAGATTTTCTTTATCATTTATCTTTCACCGATTTAAAACTTAGATGTCAAGAAATCTACAATCAAGAAACCAAGGGGAAAAATTTATAAAACATATATTACTCAAATAAAGTTGAAAATTACTATTCAATAACCTTTTAGGAAAAAAGAGGCAGAAGCTCTTCTTACATAAACAACACTCAAAGAAAAACAATTAACTTAGAGAAACCATCATAATGAAAGGTAATGTAAATCTACCTTTTTTAGTGGAAATTTCATATTATGCTACAAAAATCCAATCTCCCAAAAACTCATTTGGGGACTGAGAGTTTCAGAAAAATCAAGCAACTTAGCTAAGTTATTCAGGTATAAAGAAGTTTAAAATGCAATTGAATGCCCTAAGTTTATGTATTTCTTCCTCTACAACTTTTTCCTTATGGATAAAATAAGCTTAAGTACTTTTCCAAAAACTTTTTAGACTCAAGACTTTAAAAAATGCTTACTACGACAGTTCTAGCTACAGGAACAGATAAAGTCAAATAGGACCAACAGGACTTTACTTAGTATGACATTATCACATATCTAAAAATATATTTAAAAGCAATTTAAATGTTCAAATATCTGTTGTTCTGGCATTAAGTAAGAATAACAAATAATAAAAGCTAACTTCAAATGTGACATCAAGGGACTAACTGGCAAGCCCACATAATTTTATGCTCTTTTTTTCTCAATACAACATATTTACCTTTCATTAGCCAAAATTTCAATTAAACATACGGATATAGAAACCTTCAAAGTATTCCTGAGTTCATGAGAAGATTGAGACTTGTAAATAACTGAGTGTATTCCTTCATACATAAAAACCTGTTTTAATCTTCTTTGATAAGAAGTTAAAAACTAATCACATTACTTATTTCATCAAATAAACATTTAATATAATTTATGTTTGTCACCTCAGGTCATCAGTAAGAATAACATATGCTGCTACAAGTCTAACAGTGTGTCAGCCTTTTGTCCTTGGTATGCGGACCAGTAGTCTGCTGATCTATTTGAATTCCTGTATTCAATTTTCAAAGATTTTCAGTGTCCTCACTTGCTTGAAAACTATCAGCCACTGCTTCCTGATACTGTTAGTGTGTTTGGTTAAGCATAAATTCCCCAAAAACAATCTGTTATGGATTCAGAAACTAGACCACTAAAACTTACTGAGACTTTGTAAATGGACAGTAGAAACACATGAAAATGAGAATTTCTACTAAGTAAATGGGCTCAATTTTGTTTGTTAACTATAGTCTTTTTTCCTTAACTTTAGGTTTTTGGGTAGTGTGCCATATAGTTCAGATTGCTAATAATCAAAGTTCTTGATGAAGTATTAACATCTTCCTAGTTCATATCAACTTACTATCTAATCACTGCATATTTTCTTTATAACTTTGTGTCATAATAATTTTCAAATTATGATTTCTAGTGTATAACTTGAGGCAAATATGATGAATGTGAATCATAATTCATTATTTATCACCTTAATGTACATAAATAATTCTTGTTTCTATAGCTATGAAACTCCCGCTGATAAACTAAGAACAAGTTTGCTACACTGATACAGTTCCAATCTGTTGCTGATTTCAACTACTTGTAAAATCAAATTATCCTTCAGCTCAAGAACTAATGAAAAGAGGAAGAGAAAGTTTTTATACAATAACAAATATATGCTATTTAGAAATGACCTAATCCTTGCTGACTGAGTCCTTCATTAGTGATACCTTTCAGAATTACTTAGTCAACATGTGCAACTCTCATGTATTTGTGATGCATTTCAAAGGAAAAAGAATTTGCCTGTCAGAATTAGGGATAATAGGGAAGTTCTCTGAAGTTCTAGCTCACTCAACAGTAAATAAAAGCCGCAGCTTCAAGACTAAGTAGCAAAAAGAAGTAGTTAGTACCCTCAGGAACTGCCAAAATCCAAAAAAGAAGGAAAAAAAAGAGCCAATCTTGAAGCCAATAGTTTTGTTGATAAATAAATATACAAATCTAAGCTCTCTGTAAAGAGGTCTCAAATTATTTCAATGTGAAAAAATCTGGTTGCTTCTACCTTAGAATATTGAATTGAAACAATCTATAGCTTTATGTGCTAATCACAGAAACATCCTGATAAACACAGGTGAACTCTAGCAGAACTTGCAAGAATTAATAAACTACAGACAAATATAAGACATATCATTAAGAACCCAAGAAATCAAAGAACAATGTGGATGGCCAAAATAGTCGCTTATTAATTTTACACACACATACCACTTTGTAACCTTTATCAAATTCTGTCACCCAACAAACTCTGGCTATGGTGCAAATTTAGATTATTTAAAAAACTAAAAAAACCAAAAACTCATAAGCATCTATAATCATCTGCTACCGAAAAGCTGCAATGGAGTTAAAGTAGTTATTGACCAATTTTATTTAAGATTTCTACCTTTATTTCTTACGTAAACTGGGAAACACATGCAGCACATAATATAGGACACAGTTAACTTATCAAAATAAATAGTGAATAAAATGTTTTTAAAAAAGTTTGCAAAAGCAATCATTATTCCACAAAAGTATAGTGATATAACACAATATACTTTATTAAATAACACAAATGTCTATGTAATAACAACAGACTATTATACCAATAGCACATTATTAAATAGGAAAGCAATGTCTTAAAATATTAAAAGAGAATATAAAACTAACCTATAAAGAAACACTAAGATTTTTTAATAAAATAAAAACTGGATGCTTAAAGAAGTATCATTTAAGCCTCTAGTAAACACTGTACACAATAACACTATAAGGCATAAAGGAATTCCAATTATAAGATAAAAGCAAACCTGATTAATTAGATTCTTACTAAATGCAACTTCCTAGACATCAGATTAATAACAAATATAGATGTAAATAACAAAGTAGCTTTATATACGGTCTTTTACACATTAGTTAAAATGCAGTGACCAAATAAACATAGTCTATATGTATGTAAATACTTACTTAGTACATGATTAAGAATAGCACCCTAAACAAAGAAGAGGAAAAAAATGATTTATCTTTATATGTGTTATGATCCATAAAACAAGCAATTAAGTCAGGTGTTGACCTGACTACTGAGAATATGCAAACAAGTAAAAAGCAGCAGCTGATTTATTTCATATTATGCCTAAGAGACAGGCCAAAAGTCAGTGTTCCAAAGGGTTTCTTTAACATCTCTAATTTCTAATGGATAATTGCATTAGAGGAGTAAACTAAAATTACTTTTTAGAATCTAACTGAAAAAATTAAGTACACCTCCTATGCAAATAATTTACAGCCACTTATAAGCTAAACTTGAGAAAGAAGCAAAATCCATAACACAGACTTGAACAAGGGAATAAATTTTATGATCAAGTTGACTGTGATAATCACACCATTTTTTATGCCAATGGAACATTTTACTTACAGCTCTTTAATCTTACATAAAGCAAAACAATAAATGGACTCTGAAAATATAGACTATTATGTCTGTCCACTTAAAAAAAATTATCCAGATAATTAGTGGGTTGGATTTTCCAACTTTTTCACTTCTGTGTAAAAATTCCACACAAGAACGTTCAAGAATATTAATTTTGAATATTATCATTACTTAAATAAAAATCTCACTAACATCTCAAACATCTATGCAAATCATTAACAGGTAGTGATTATTTCATTGAATAGTGGCCAATTATTTCAATTAAATATCTTAATATAGATGGAGAAAATACAAATTGTGGTCAATGAGTTAAATCACTTTACAAATAATACAAGCTTGCACAAAATTCTGCATTCTACCAATATTAACATTTAGTATCAATAAGTACAATATTTTATTCCTTGTAATTTACAACAATTTTAGTGCAAATTACCTACATGAGCAGTTTCTATACAAAATAATTAGAAAATGTTTTTTAATTGTTTCACAAATATAAGACTAATGTGGAGGACTTGAACCTATTTCATTAATACCACTATAGATTTCTCCATCAGCCAATAATAAATGAATGAGTAGTAAGAAAGACAAAAATATTCTTTACACACAAAAATTTATTTTAAAAAATTGGAAACGTATCGGAATCCAAATCTATATTTAATAGTCACTTTAAGAGTGGGATCAATTCAGTTAGCTATGTCTGCAGCAGCCAGATTAAAAGATTAAATGAGAAACAAAAAAATGAAAGATGAGACAAAACAATTCATATAAAAATATACAATAAGGTCAAGTACCTCTCCACAGCATGAGAGAAGGATTAGACATTTCCATACCTAAAACACGTCTGCTTTGTTCTTTAATAAACTGATCTCCATCTGCTCATGCCCTTGGAAATTTTTCAGCAGTACAACCTGCTGTGCTCAAGCTCCAAGTAACTTTGTATTTCCTTGTTCATAATTAACTAATTATGTTCTAATTAATAGCATAGATCCTGATTTTACAATGTAAATCAGATAAATGAGATAATTGCTGGGGGTCAATCTCATTTTATTTACAAAGCTCAGCATTCGCCTCCAATTTCATTACATCTTATGTACCTGAACAGCAGTGAATCTTATCAGCAGGCCTACAGAAAGCCTTACAGTGAGCATTATGGGAAAGAGGCTTCCATTTTTATAGAGAAATATTTGCAAACCATGCCTATCTTAGAAATCACAATACTTAATTTTATGTAAACTTACAAAGTGCTGATTCAGACAGGTAGAAAAATGATTCTGCCTTCATATGTCATGAAGTTCCAAGTTGAGTCTCTTAAATAAGTTTCAATTGCCATGTTAAAATATATATACAAAAAAATTAATAATGTAAATATTCTGCTCTGCTGGAGAGTCCTTCTGAATACCTTGAATAGATTTTAGTGAAATATTCATAAAATATTTTCATATTGAGAATCAAGTAAAATACTGGTGAGTTTTATGAAATAAGTAACTTTGTTTAAAAACAGTGGTTTTCATTAAGTAATAGTATGTGAATACAGGGAAATAGGATAGAGTGTAAATATTTTTATTATTTATTGGTCAGCAGTCTATTTTTCACATCATAAATATAAAATCAGATGAGCACTCAAGCAACAATGAATGACAATGATCTGTAAAAAATGCATAAACATAATTTCTAAAGTTAAGATGGATAAAGGCTAAACTTTGTTTTCATGTTCAAACATAATCTTAATTTCAAGTCTTTATAACAAAAAGATTAGTGAACTGTGAACACAGGCTGTGTTTATTGATTTCTTTCTGTATCTAAAATACTGCTGTTTCCATAGTCAGTGTCAAACAAAATTTATTTAAATTTATAAAATAAAAAAATTGCACGTGTTGAAGATGGAATTACCAATTTTTAGAAGAAATCAGAGGAAATCTAAGGACCCTTTTAAGATTTAAAAAGCAGATTCCTTTGTTAATCAATGTTGAGCACAACACAATGATTTTTTAAAAAAATACTACCTAAAAATGGTTCTTAATGTGGTGTTCCAGGCCAGCAGCATCACCATCATCTGGGAATTTGCTAGAACTGCAAATTTTCTACTAAATCAGAAACTCAGGGGGAGTGAGGAGGGAGTAATGTGGGTGGAGGGAGGATGAGGAGGGGAACAGGGTAGCCACCTGTGTTTTAAAAAGTTTTCCTGTGATTCTGATGCACAAAGTTGGAGAACTGCTACTTACTATTAAGTCATTCTTCTTGTATTTCAGAGACATTCCTGAAATGTTAATGTTTCTTCCTTTCCCTATTGTGTGATAAACAACCATCATTTACCTGATGTGCCATTTTCTCTTATATTCATCTGTGAAATATGAATCACTTAGTACATATTTTCCTAAGCACATATCAATTTTCTCCGTATAGCAGTTGGACCAATTACGGACAGGGAATAATTTTATACTGTGGCTATGAGCGCATTTACGAGATTATTAGAAGAAAGCATTCTATGCCAGTTACTTCAAAAGTTCTCTTATTTCAACTATACTTTTTGTAGGACCTACATCTTATGAATTTTGCAGTTTATATGTAAAACGTGTGACACAGATTCTTAAGACAAGCACTAGCACCAAATGTGAAATAGCATATCCACCACCACCGAAAACACAAGATGGAGAATAATACAGTATTCTAATTAGAATCAAAGTGAAAAGGATTTTGATTAACAGTGATACCAAAACAAGGCCTAACAATTTCTCAAAAAACCTAAAATAAAGCAACTGCTAGTAATTTCTCACTAAATATTTCAAAAGGGCCATGGTCTAATATATTGGCATATTCCACTTAGAGAGTGGCAGTCTGTCGTTTTGCTTAAAATCAGCCAGAGTTCAGCAAAAGTAATAACTACCAACATTTCCTTAAGCTTATACAGTAATAACTAGTCCTATCTTATTCTTTAAAAAAAAAAGTCTACTAGTTTTGCTAAAGATTATGAATATTTTTCCCCCAATGTTAGGAGATCTTTCAATAAGTTAATTATCTGTTTATATGTAATTTCATACACATTTTATTTTTATCAAACATTTCATTCAATCGTAGGGTTCCTCACTGTAACTAGAGATTACTGGATTACAGCAGCTTTACAATTACAATTGCTTTTGCTAATAACATCACCTACTCTATTCCTAAAGTTTAAACTATTTTCCACTGTCACTGTACCCTAAAATATGTCCAAAACCACATTTATTAATCAGAAAATTCCAAATTACATGTTGACAATTTACATATATATGTGCATTTCGATTTCAGCAAAGAGTCTCTTCTAAGTCAGTTCAAGATTGAGTGATGAAATATTCAACATATTTCTGCCGTTGACTTAAAACTGGATCATTAAAGCTTGAAGATCAAATTTTAATACAGATGTTGATGAAGATCTTTCTTTCAGCTGGTAGGTTGTACAGTCAATAATCTTTGTATCTCCCTCCTTATTTCCTAAGTTCATATTTAATAGGTTGAGAAAAATAAAATTATACTGAACACAGAAAGTTTATATTAAAACAATAAGGACTGAATATATTTGGGGATTACTAGAAAATATCTAGAGATCAACACAGATATATTTTTATTCATGAGCTTAAAATCTGAAGTTGTAAAAATTTCATGCTAATAATGATTTCACACTAGGACTAAGAAGTCAAAAATAGAATGTCATATGTTTCACAAGTCTTTCACTTTTGCTGAACACTATAAATAGAAACAACGTCCAATATAAGAGTCTACAGTTGTTTTACAATGCAGCACTTCATATATGAATCTATGTATTAAGTTGAAGGAAACAAAATAGCAGATTAATGGAATGCATTATCTTTCTTGCTTGTTACTTGTATTGTTCAACAACAAGGAGTAGCATATTGTATTTATTAAGTCCCATAGGCTTTAGTAACTCTTGAGTTAAGTCCAAACACTGTGTATCATGATTTGCCAAAGAAGCAAGAGGGAAAGACATTACTTTATAGGACAATTCTGATAAGTCATGTATCCAGTTTTTTTCAACAATGCACATATCAAATATTTCTGATTAGTGCAAAAAAAGAAGAAAAATAGGAAAAAAAATCCACACAGGCAAATCCATTGCCTTGTTAGTCCAAGTAACAAACCAATCAATTATATGCTATCCAAACCTGACAAGCAAAAGGCAACTTTTTGCAGTGATAAGATTATAGAAAGGACAAGATAGCTGTTCTCCTTTACTTTATGTATTCTATCGAGAGTTTAATCCACATTTTTAAAATCACACTTATAAAAGAGGTTTCCGGGATTGCCTCCGTGGATGAGCTGTGGCAGAGTTGGGTCTCATGAAGGGTATCTACACAGTAAAGTGATAAGAAAAGAACATTAACATTTAAAGATCATAGCAGCTCTGCACTATGTCTTATGAAACATACTAATAAACCACAGTAGATTCAAATAACATATGATTTGGTCCAAAGAGACAGATACCCTAAACTTAAATGCCATGATCTTGTGTAGGTTCCTATTGGTTAAAATTGAACTATTTTTATCATTTGGAACACTGAGTTGCCTCCTCTTGTATTATTATTATTACTTTGGGTCATCAAAATAAACCTATATTTCTAAAGCAAAAAACATATATTAAAATGATGCAGCACTTATATTTATAAAAGGAAACATTTGATCAATAAATGTTTTTAAAAAATTGCAATTTGCTATTTTTAAATCAAATATGGCAATTTAACATTGCTTGAGAAAGCATGCAACTGTGCTGAAAACAAGCACATCTAGACAGTATGTGACAGTGCTGGTTATACTCAAATACAGAGACTCAGGGAGGAAATTTTCAAATAATTCTTATCCTTTGTGCCTATGCTGACTTTCTTTTAAAAAGAGTATATTAGAAATATGTTAGGTTATAATTACTTGTTACCTTTGTGTCTTTATTTTCAGAGAAGAAATTTTGGTGATTACAAGTAAAATTTTTTGACTGGGGTAAACATAAAAATTAATCATTTCCTTCAAACATTTTGATCTGTGAAGATGAGGTAAAAATGCCAAGTAGTCCCACATCACAGAAAAAGTTCACTTTTTACTATTAACAATTAGAGAGATGTGTTTAATGCTTCTAGGTTCCACTGAGAAAAAGAAAGTGAAAAGTGGCACACAGACAAATAAGGCGTTACTGAGAAGAGCCATCATGCCAAATTGAATAACCTCCAAAGAAAGTAAAAACAAAATTGTAATCTCCCCCCAAAAAACAATACAAATGTGAAACATAGTTTTCAGAGAAATGATGTATTTATTAACATATAAGAAATAAGAGTTGATCGCTTGTTAAATAGTAAAGTCACACACACTAACTTTTTTCAGTGCTTCAGTCTCTAAGTGAAGAGCTTTTGAGCACATTCTGAATCTGACATTCTGAGAAGTGTTTTGCCTGTAGTTTACTACTGGAAAAGTATAATGCAAGAGGAAGCAACCATATCATTTATAATAGTAATACAATTAACTCTAAATTACATGCACAAATAATGGAGAGGAGAAGACAACTGAAAATATATATTTATATTTGACTCTGAAATGCATCTGAATATAGACACATTAGATATCATGGAAATCTGCTTTAAACTTCAATTAAATACAAGTTGATAAGTCAAGTTTGACAAAAGAGCTATTGCTAATATCCCTAAATATCCTAAATTTCATTTAATATTCCAAATTTCCCTGAAAGTTAGAATAAGTGGCATGACTTATCTTGGCTCCTATCTTCCCAGGACAAAAAACTGCACAGTATTTCAAATCAAAGATCAAGTTTGGGCTTTGTATTTACTTCATATGCAGCTAGTAAGCAAATTAATGTAGAAAAAAATTGTTTTCTAAGGGCTTCACTGATGCACACACCAGTAACTACCAATATATTTTATATCTTATATAGTCGGAATTACCTGTCAAGAGGAAGTATCTACTTATCTTGCCCCAACAAAGTCAAGTATGCTAAAGCAGTGTAGTGCAGTGAGGCAGTATGCCTAATGATTAGTGCATGAACTGTATGGTTAAGACTGCCTAGACTAGAATTTCAATTCCACCATTTTCCAGTTGTATAATCTCGGATAAGTAATTCTTCTCATTTTCCCCACCTATAAAATAGTAATGAAATCATTATCTATTTTATGCAGTTGTGAGGATTAAATGAGATAAAATGTGGAAAGCACTAGGAAACTGACTGGCATATAAGCCCTCAACAAATCTTGGCAACTAATGTGAAGGCCAGTAGATTTTATCAGACACTATGGTAGTAGTTTTCTGGAAGGAAAGAAATTATATTCTAATACATAACTTAATTTACATTATATAACTTAAATATATAATTGGATCAATTTCTATTTCATGTTGCTTAGTGTCTATGTACCCTAGTTATCTCACTTTTAAAATGGAGATATGTATACCTCATAGGACTGTTGTAAGAACTGAATGTGATAATAGAGTCAAAGATCAGAAAACGTAGCCTGGGACACAGTAAACATTTAACAGTATCATTACTATAATTCCCAGGCCAAAATGACTTTAAAATAACATTTTGCTGGGGAAATCATTCAGATTTTGAAATTTGTATCTAGTCTTATTTTCAAATTCATTTCATCTCATTTCATTATTATGTCTATTTCAAATGTCTATTTCATATGTCCAAAAAATATAAAATCAATACAAATAAAAACCTTGCTATAAAAGTAACAGATGAAACAGAATACTTAATTTAAAAATAAAAGAAAAATCGGAAACAATATAGCTGGCTTCTCAACTAGTAGTTGGATTATACTTGTTCTGTATGACTCCAAGGGTTGAAATTTTTAAGTGAAGACAATATCAGCTTACTTAGAGAAACTGCTAATAGTCAATTGCCAATAATTCCTGCCAAGAGGGAGGAAGGGGCTCACAGCTCTACCCCTGACAAAGCTCGTTCCCTGCTGCTTAGTAGTGAGTCTAGGCAGATAAATCAAGTGTTAGATGAATGGTGAGATTACAGACTTTAGGGTCTTTTATGAAACTGCATATTTATTTTGAAATCTCAGTTATATAATTTGAGAAAAAATAAAGTTAATGCCTTCACATTAAAGACAATGACCTTATTCAAGGTCATTCACCTCGTCAATAGCGGAACTGTGGTGAGAGTCTCAGTCTTTCCAAATGATTAGATATGTATGTAATATATAATCCTTCCCTCGTATAATTTAACAATATTAACACACTACAATGGAAGATAAGTTAAAACTGCAAAAACAAATCTTACAGAAACAAATGTATAAAATGAGAAATATTTCACTGCTATAGGTGCTTGAAATTATGTTTATTACTCTAAAATTGTGTACCCCAGAAATACCACACTTCACTATGTAATATATATGACGTTCAGGCTTCTGTTTTCTTTAAATACAAATTACTTGAATATACTGGATCTATTAAAAACTTTTTTTCAAAATTTAAAAATCCAAACATTAGTAACATAAACCAAAAATATTTATGAATAATACAAAGGCACTTAAAGGTCTGATGTTCTAATACAGATTTTAACATCAAAGAATGTGATACAATAAATACTAAACATGTTAGGCAGGTTAGCCATTCTGCATGTCTAACAAAATCAGCAAATCAACTTAATTATAGAAAAAATATACCAAGTAAACTTTTTAAATTTAAATTTTATCAGAATACTACCTTAATAAGAAAAATTCAGTGGCAGCTGGGCTACACTCATTATCCAAAAATGAGTATTTTGAAAATTAAACCTCTCTTCCTTACTTTTTACTAATAGAAAATCATTTTTGAAAAGCACTTTTAAAAGTTATAGCACAAAACTGACAATTTTCTAATTCTTTCCATAAAATCTAGTATCTTCATGACATACAATGAAAATCACTGCTTTTTATAAAGCCAGGTCTGAAGCAAAAAGGAAACATTCTCAGTAGCAGAGATGGCCAAGTAACTTTTATGAGCAAGAATGCAAAGCATTTAATTTTCAGTCTTAGACTGTTTTGTGTATTAGGCCTCTGTTACCCTAAACTGTTCAGTAAACATCTAAGTAAGACGGCCTTGGAATAACAGTATTTAGAGAATGAAGTAAAGAACAATAGGGTGCACCAGGGAATAAAGAAGAAAGAGAACACAGGCCCTGCTCTGGATATTAGTGAGGACAATGGTGGACTTTCCACAATGATGGGACTTCAAGTTCTGGCCATTTTATCAGGCGAGAGAATAAGCCACAAGGTTGGAGGACGTGAGACATAGTAAAGCTGCAAAACCCAGTTATACACTAGCAATAAAAATGAGGAGAGGCAAGGCAGATAGAGGGGGATCCCAGGAAGAGATAATCAGAAGTGAGAAACAGAGAAAAGAAGGCAAGAGAAAACAGCAAAGAAGCTAAGGTGAACAAAATAACATGGCAGAAAATAGAGGCCAGATACTGTGAAAGCTCTCAAGGAAGCCACAGGAATGAGAAAAGAAGAGAATGAGTCAAGAAATGTAACAGAAAACCGTTCCCAAAATATTCTGGTATTTTCAGCTTTCAAATTATATCCATGGCTAAATTTTTTAAAATGTTTTGAACAGAATCATTAAAAATCTGTGAACTGAAGTAAACACATTAAGATACTGTAAGACTATATGTGATTTAAACTTACTTTTTATATTTTTGTATACAAAGTTTAAATGTGTTCAACAGAATCATTAAAAAATTCTGAATTAAAGTAACACATTGATATACTGTAAGATTATAGGTGATTTAAACTTACTTTCTATATTTTTGTATATAAATTTTTATAATGAACACAAACTTTTAAAATAAAGAATTTTCTACTCACAGTCCTTTAACTTTTTAAAAAAGACTTCTTTAAAGGAATATTTTAGATTTACAGAAAAAAATCAAGTTAATACATAGATTCAGATACACTCCCTCCTACCTACACACACACACACACACACACACACACACCCTTTCCATTGAATTTAAATGTTAAAGTCTTCATATTCCCACCATGGGCAGTTTGACAGCTCAGAGCTAGAGACAGATGAAGAAGATAGAACAGAAGGGACAAATAAAATTTGGGAGCGTGTGCACTTTATTGATTCACATGCAGTACAATGATGTTAAAACAAGTTGCTGAGTTAGATAAACGGGTATCAATGATGAACTCTGAGAATGGGAAAGGAAGGCAAACTTTCAGATGAGGATTGAACTAGCTTGAACTCTGCCTCTAGCATTAACGGTGGTAAGGGAAAGTATTCAAACAATAGCTGCATAATAACATGGTGGGGATACTGCTGATGAAGTTCAAAAGCCAGGCAAATTTTTGAATAGCTGAGTATCTCAAATTTCTCCTACCCCTGAATCCTAATTCACCAAGAAATTAAATTGTGATTTCAAATAATAAAGGCCTACTACTAAGCCTAATAGTTATCCCTGGTCATGATTTAGAAAACTGAGGAGATTCTGATATCAATACCTATGACAGATTAGTCATATTAAATCTATCAACATTAGCTTTTATTGACAAAATATTATCTATTTTAGGTGTCATAATAATTCTCCATTGTGGCAATATAAATAAAACACATTTAAAAATTTCTAGTCTACTATTGTTGCGGTAAGATCAATGAAGTAAATAGGTACTAAGATTAAATCTACTGAATTGGCTGAAATCATCTGAAGATGAGGTTTCCCTCACCCACCCACCACCAATAGTATAGTGATAAGTCAAAATTCCAGAAAAATCTTTTGATGAAAACACCAGCAGAAATTAGGAAACTCAAGAAACAACTTTACTTCCTGTGTAGTTCCTTATTATTCACCATGACTATCCTGTGGGAAGATTGTCTTGAGCTCTTTTTGAATGACTGTAAAAGCCCCATATATCCAAACAATTCTTAAAAATCCACTTTTCGTTCACCACCGGGCAGAGAGAGATCCAAGATGGCCGCATAATTAAAAAAAAAAAAAAAAAAATCCACTTTTCGGCTGGGTGCAGTGGCTCATCCCTCTAATCCTAGCACTTTAGGAGAACAAAGTGGGTAGATCACAAGGTTGGGAGTTCAAGACCAGCCTGGCCAAAATGGTGAAACCCGTCTCTACTAAAAATACAAAAATTAGAGAGAGATCCAAGATGGCGGATTAGCAACAGCTCAGGACTGTAGCTGCCAGGGAAAGCGCAGAGAGCAAATGGACGCTGCACTTTCAGACGAATTTTTGTTGCCCACAGACTGGGAGATTCCCAGCGGAAGAGCCCCGCCAGTCGCCAGCGTGACTCTTTTGGCCGGCGCGGCTGTTGTGCCGACGCCCCGGCGCAGTGCTTCTCGGTGGGGAATACACGGAACTGGGTGCCCTTTTAGTCAGGCTCAGCTGGTCCCATCCCCACAAGGAGAACAGCAATTGGAAGCACTGAGGACTGAGAGTTTCACAGCAAGCACAGTCGAACCCGGGAAGGTGCAGCTCTGTGGGGAACGGGCGTCCGCCAAAGGAAAACTAAGAAACAGAAAAACTTCATCACCGGGCGGAGAGAGATCCAAGATGGACGCGTAGCAGCATCTCAGGATTGTAGCTCCCAGTGAAAGCACAGAGAGCAAGTGCACGCCGCAATTGCAGACGAATTTTTGTTGCCCACAAACTGGAAGACTCCCGGCAGAGGAGCCACACGGGTAGCCACCACAACTCTTTTGGCTGGAGTGGCTGTTTTGCTGGCACCTTGGCGCGGCACTTCTCAGTGCGGAGTGTATGGGACTGGGTGTCCTTTCAGTCGGGCTTGGCTGGTCCCATTCCCACAAGGAGAACAGCAATTGAAAGCGCTGAGGACTGAGAGTTTCACAGCAAGCACAGCCGAACCCAGGAAGACCTAGATCTGTGGGGAAGGGGCAGCCACTGAAGGGAAACTAAGAAACAGAAAAAACTTCATCACCAACAAGCCAGACGTCCACTCAGAGACCCAATCTGAAAGTCGGCAACTACAAAGACGACAGGTGGATAAATCCACAAAAATGGAAAGAAGCCAGTGCAAAAAGGCTAAGAACACCAAAAATCAAAATGCCTCTCCTCCTACAGGGGATCGCAGCTCCCGATTAGCAAGGGAACAAGACCTGACGGAGAATGAGTGTGATGATCTGTGAGAATCAGGCTTCAGAAGGTGGATAATAAGAAACTTCTATGAGCTAAAAGAACATGTTCTAACCCAATGCAAAGAAACTAAAAACCTTGAAAGAAGATTTAATGAAATGCTAACAAGAATGAACAACTTAGAGAGGAATGTAAGTGAATTGATGGAGCTGAAAAACACAACACGAGAACTTGACAAAGCATGCACAAGTTTCAACAGCCGAATTGACCAAGCAGAAGAAAGGATAACAGAGGTTGAAGATCAACTCAATGAAATAAAACAAGAAGGCAAGATTAGAGAAAAAAGGGTAAAAAGGAATGAACAAAGTCTCCAAGAAATATGGGACTATGTGAAAAGACCTAATTTACGTTTGATAGGTGTACCTGAAATGAATCCAAGCTGGAAAATACTCTTCAGGATATTATCCAGGAAAACTTCCCCAACCTAGCAAGGCAGGCCAATATTCAAGTCCAGGAAATACAGAGAACACCACAAAGATATTCCTCAAGAAGAGCAACCCCAAAGTACATAATCCTCAGATTCACCAGGGTTGAAATGAAGGAGAAAATGCTAAGGGCAGCCAGAGAGAAGGGTCGGGTTACCCACAAAGGGAAGCCCATCAGACTCACAGCAGATCTCTCAGCAGAGACCTTGCAGGCCAGAAGAGAGTAGGGGCCAACATTCAACATCCTTAAAGAAAAGAACTTTCAATACAGAATTTCATATCCAGGCAAACTAAGCTTCATAAGTGAAGGAAAAATAAAATCCTCTGCGAACAAGCAAGTACTCAGAGATTTCATCACCACCAGGCCTACTTTACAAGAGCTTCTGGAAGAAGCACTACACATAGAAAGGAACAACCAGTAACAGCCATTCCAAAAACATACCAAAAGGTAAAAAGCATCACCATAATGAAGAATCTACATCAACTAATGGGCAAAACAGCCAGATAGCATTACCAGAAGCTGCAATTTTCGTCTCTGATAAAACAGACTTTAAAACAACAAAGACCATAAGAAACAAAGAGGGACATTACATGGTGGTTAAAGGATCGATGCAACAAGAAGAGCTAACAATCCTAAATATATACGCATCCATTACAGGAGCACCCAGATACACAGGGCAAGTTCTTAATGACTTACAAAGAGACTTAACACTCCCATACAATAATAGTGGGAGACTTTAACATTACACTGTCAATATTAGACAGATGAACGAGATAGAAAACTAACAAGGATATCTAGGACTTGAACTCAGACCTGGAACAAGTAACCTTAACAAATATTTACAGAACTCTCCTCCCCAAATCCACAAAACATATATTTTCCTCAGTATCACATTACACGTATTTTAAAAGTGACCACGTAATTGGAAGTAAATCACTCCCCAGCAATTGCATAGCAGTCCACAGGTTTAAATAAAATATTGGTTGGCTGCTTGTTTGTTATTTTCATCCCCTATTCCTTCCTGTCTCCATTGTTAAGCACAATTATTGGCATAAAAGAGGTTTTTAATACCCATTTAAAAAAAAAATTCTCTTTCTCCTATAAGTGAAACTGTCAGGTCCATATGAGCATTAAAAAACTTCAGGTTAAGAATATCCTAAAGTGAAAATATATTTGATGATAGTTACTGAGGACTAATTATGCAGGATTATCTTCTTTATGAAATACACAGATGGCCCTAAATGGTTTTAATCCCAGTTGAAGTTTACATGCAAATATCCATGCATGCATATACTCAGACACTGAAAAAGAATAAAAGCACAATGAACTTTGCCTGACTGGGAAGACCATGTAATTAAGGAAGACCTCTTTATTCCTTATTTAAAATACACCTTTAAAAGTTAGCATTCTGACAAAGATATAAATCTCTTGGGATTCTCAGTGGGCTAAACATCACAGCACCTTGAAACAGAAATCCAAGTTATGAATTCAGACTATAGCCCCAAAGCTAACCTTCTATATATAGGCAGAGATATATCCCCTGACTAAAGAACAACTAGAAAAAGATCAGTCTCCAATTTCAAAGGTGATGAGAGTAGGGTAAAAAAAAAAAAAAATCTACAGAATCAAAGTGAGGTTTTAACTCAAACTCCAGTTGAGATGTCCGTGATGATGCTTGATATTTACATTATACAGGAATTATCATTTGTAGGTTACTATAGGAATGCCTCATTTGAAACACAGAAAATAGAAAATTATTTGACAATTTTTTTCACTTCTCCCAATTTAGTAGGTAACAAATACAATTTAAGACGCACTGAAAAATGCATTTATTCATTACATTCAATGGATGCCTGAGAGTATTAGGAATTAATTCTCCCAGGAAACCCAGGTTGAGAAAAGCTGATCTTAATTTCCATCTACTTCTAGGGATATAGGATTAAATGAAATGCCCCTGACTCTCAAAAAAACTGGGAAATAGTTCAGCAAAAAGTTCACAGAGGAAATTGAATTAACTACAGAATAACGACCCATCATATCCTCAGAGCTAATTATTTTCTGAGAAGCAGCACAGCCTCATGCTAAGAGCACAGATTCTGGAGAAGTAGTTCCTTGACTAAAATCCCAGCTCTGTTAGTATCAGCCTGAGATCTTAAGAAAATGACTTAATCTCCACGTGCCTCAGTTGTCTCATTTATAAATGTAAATAAAAACAGTAACCACCTCATAGAGTTTAAGGATTAAGTATATAAAATAATTAAAACAATGTTTGGCATATGATTGTGGTAAGTGCTTAGTGTAAACACTTACCTTCACTATGAGTTCAACTATAACTACTCTTACTATCAATACAATTTTTTCTATTTTACTACTACTGCTATTACTATAACAGCAGATAGTGATTATTGGTAGTTGACTTGTGTTCCCTCAGGCTCAGTAGTTTCTGAAGTTTCTTTATCTAGCTCCTGGCTAGAATGGAAAAACAATAACAAAAAAACAACTGGAAATAACAATGCTTCTATCCTAGCAAGAAAAAAACAAGATAAACTACACAACTGTAACTTCTGAAGCTATCAAAGAGCTGAGGTCCCAGGCCAACCACGTGGCCTGAAATCCAAGGAAAGATAGGTCCCATTAAAGAGAGATGGATCCAAGCTCTGCATCACCTGTGGCAGAGCATGAGAGGAAGAGATGCTCAGCACTATACAAGTGAGTAAGAATAATTCAGTTATGAATTTTAAAGGTTTGCTCAAGATCAAATGTTGGCTAATATCAGAGTACAGAAGCCTTGGGAGCCACAGCCCCTGGGATGGTTACCTTCACTCACAAACTCTTTTCCATGAACCTTGTGGTAGGCTGAATAACAATCCCCAAGAGTCCATGTTCTAATGCCCTGAACCTATGATTATGTTACCTTGCATGGTAAAAGGGATTTTGCAAATATGATTAAGGATTTTGAGATGAGGGGATTATTCTCTATTATCCAGTGGGCCTGATATACTCACAGGAGAGAGTCCTTATAAGAGAGAAGTAGGAGTCAGAATCAGAGAGATAAATAGATGTGACTATATAGCTGCAAGAGGTTGGAGTGATGCAAGGAAGGGATCATGAACTAAGGAGTGCACAACATCTCCAATGCTAAAAAAGGCAAGAATAAGGGTTCTACCCTCAAACAATCTAGAAGGAACCAGCCTTGCTGACAACTTGACCAACTGAAACTGGCTTTGGACTTACGTCTTCCAGAATTATGAAAAAATTTTGTGTTGTTTTAAGCTACCAAATTTGTGGTAATCTGTTCCAGCAGTCATAGAAAACTAACAGACACCTCCACCAGGTACTCAGGAAAAAGATTCAGGCAAGGTGGGCTATTAGAAAAAGCATTCACTGGCTGGTGGTATAGACCTGGAGAAGGGGAGCAGCCACTACAGTGGGAAAGACCCAAAATCTCACTCAGACCCTTCTCCCTTAAGGAATAAAAGCCATTATGCCATTAAAAGAAAGGCTGTAAACCTTGTTGCCACACAAGGCACAGAGCAATCTCACTGTGAACAGAAAAAAAAAATATTAGAGGAAAAAAAATCCTCTACTCCTGGAGGAGTGACAGGAAACATTTCTGGGCCCACCTATATCCTTTAAAAGCATCCTACCCATGACAGTCAGAAGGGAACTCTAACAAGATTTGCCAAAGACACAAGCCAGAATAAGGCTGCCACAGGAAAAAGGGTCAGGAACACTGAAAAATGCCTAACTCAAGAACCACGGTTGTCATTCTTTGGAGGTTGAAGACTTAGTTTCAATGAGGAAAACTAAGAACACCCTTGGCTAATATCACCAGACCAGCAAGCACTGAGTAACACGTAACAGCAGTCTACTGCTAAGTAAGAGGAAAGATAGTGGAATGGGGCTTCTCAGTAGCACAGGCATACAGAGAAAGGTGAAATTTAACAGGTGAGTACAAACGACAAAAAGCACTCTGGCATTACAACCTCACATAGGCAAGAGTAAAGAAATCTGAAGCCTTGTGGTACCCTGAGGTAAGCAGAGCAACAAGAAAATATAAGCCTAGCTCAAGTCCAGATTAAATTGACTCAACTCCTCCACACTAACAGCCTTGAAAAAGAACAGGTGTGCCCTTTTCAGGCATAAGTATTCTACTGTTCAACTCATGATGTACAGCATTCAAACAAAAGTTATGAGGCACATAAAATGAAAGAAAATCCACTGTCAGGAAATAAAGCAATCAGCAGAACAAACTCTAGGATGATGGAGATACTAGAGTTGCAATTAAACTAGAAATCATTAACAGAAATATACATGGAAAATCCTCCAATATTTGGATATGAAATACACTTCTAAATAACCCATGAGTTAAATAGAAAGTCATAAGGAAAATGAGAAGTTTAAAGTCTAAGCCTGAAGGCTAGTTTTGCTTAGCAGGGCTATATCACACTTTTTGATTATAGTGAAAACAGAGATCACTGTCTGAGGGACATAACAGATACAGTGCTATTTCAGAGCAATCTAGAATGTTGCTATGCAAATTTGGTTCAAGGGTCACTACTGGGGGAAAAAAACACTCTTTTCCTGGTCTGTTATTTCACATGTAGAGCTTTTAATAATTTTGAGTTTATCAGCAACCTAGGTTTCAAAATTTTATAATATCATTTTGGCCAAGAAAACTGTATCTCTGTAAAGGCTTCTGGTTCAAGGATCATTACTGGGGGGAAAAACATCCTTTAACTGGTCTGTTATTTTACATGTAGAGCTTTTAATAATTTTGAGTTTATCAGCAACCCGGGCTTCAACATTTTATAATACCATTTTGGCAAAGACAACTGTATCTTCTCCCTGAAAGCTCTAAGAGTCAATGACCAGTTTCAGCCAGTAAAGAATGGAGCTCTTGGTCTCATGACATCTTCACATTAGGACAACAAAAAGAGACTTCAAAAAGCAATTCATTGTGTTTAGATGAGTTATATGTGGGACATATGCAAATAAGGCATGGGATACTTAAACTCTAAGGTACCATTTCTCAATTGTTCACCTACTGATTCAGAATCTTCAAGAATGAGATCCAGGCATGTGTTTTTGCTTATTTTTCTGTAACCCCTTCTACAGGTGATATTTTTGTGTCTCTAACCAAGCTGAGAACCACTATCTTAGGACTTTAACTTAAAAAGGCTTTATGCATAAAGCAGTGATTGTCATAGTATAGTTTCCAGACCAGCAGTATCTGTATCACTTGGGAACCTGTTGGAAATACAAATTCTTGGTCATCACTTCAGAATTTTAAAACAGAAACCCTTTTAACAAGACTTTCAGGTGATTCAAATGTACCCTAATGTTTAAGGACTACTGTCTTAAAACAGAGCAAATTCTGCTGGGATGAAGGTAACCACAAAGGAAAAGTAATAGAAATAAATACAAAATAAAGGGGGTATAAGACTAATCACAATTATTACACAACTTTAAAGTGAATCTGTTGACATACAACTAAACAGAGATAAGTATTACTTATATACACAGATATTTCGGTCAACAAAACAAAGCTTAAAAATGGCAGAGTATTAAAATCTCATCTTAAGGCTCTGCTACATGATAATTAAATTTCTCTGAGTTGGCCTGTGACTCAAATAAACCAAGGACATCTACTTAATTCTTTCAGGTGTTCAATTCTTACAGAACATGATTTCCTTTTCCATTAGACCTCTTAAGATCATTAGCTTGTACCCAAGGCCCCAATCTACCTGTTCTCTTAAACCTACATCACACGTGACTCATATGGGCCCACGCTGTGTCTTTATTCAGGTCTGTTTATTCCCTTGAAGGATTTGCTACCTCCTAACTCAATCTCCTAAAACCTACTCACACCTCAAGATTCATTCACCTGTCACCTTGGTTTATATGAAGACTTCTCCTTCATCCTTTTAGGAATGACTCCATGATTCTATGAATTCTTCTGTCTCTTACAGACACTCTACATAACAATTTAAAGTATAGGTAAGTGAATGTCTTTTTGTATCTTTAATATGAAATAGATTCAAAAGTAAATCTGGTGAGAAGAAACAAACACAGGAAACTTATTTTTAAAGGGAAAAACTAGATTCCATAATTTCTTTACAGTCACAAGCTTCAGAAAAAGTCAAATAAATCTTCAGTCAATGTGCTCAGTGCTCTACATGAAACTCAATTTTTCTTTAAAAAAAGATCTACATTTACAGTCCATGTCACAACAAGGTCCTTGATATTATTAGGCAATTTTGCAGTTCTTTAATAATTGACATAAATGAGTAACTTGAAAAGAAAAATATGTGTCTGGAAGATTTCACTTATAAGGAAAGTTATTGACTGATATAATTTCACTTGCTTGTGACTAAATCCCACTGATTTAGTCCTTTCCAGGCCTATCTTACTTGGTAGCTATCTTGTCAGTTTGATTCACTGGGCAATCACAGGGAGTGCCTACCAGTTTCATTCAAAGTGGAACTTCTCCTCTTCCTATGATTCATAGAGAACATACTTAAAGAATGACTTTCATGTTGTTTGCTCAATCACTTCTCACAGAGCTCAACTGGTTGCCTATTTATGAATTAAATCACACTTAAGGTCCATGGCTTCATGCATAATCTTAAGTATTAAAAAAATGACACACACATAAAGAATGCATGAACAGGCCAGGCATGATGGCTCATGACTATAATCCCAGCACTTTTGAAGACTGAGGTGGGCAGATCACCTGAGGTCAGGAGTTCGAGACCAGCCTGGTCAACATGGAGAAACCCCATCTCTACTAAATATACAAAATTAGCTGGGTGTGGTGTTGCATGCCTGTAATCCCAGCTACTCAGGAGGCTGAGGCAGGAGAACTGTATGAACCCAGGAGGTGGAGGCTGAGGTGGGCCAAGATCACACCTTTGCACTCCAGCCTGGACAACAAAAGTGGAACTCCATCTCAAAAAAAAAAAAAAAAAAAAAAAAAAAAAAAAAAAAAAAAAAAAAAAAAAAAAAAAAAAAAAAAAAAAAAAAAAAAAAAAAAAAAA
>PVKP010009900.1:18580-33804 GCA_004027715.1 Plecturocebus donacophilus | reverse complement strand
TTTCTCAAACTTGCCTAAGTGTTTTAAGAATATAGACAGATGTTAAGTACTTCATTTAAAAATGTTTTCAGAGTTCTGAATTTCACTTTTTACTTTTTCTCCCTTTTTTTTCCTTTTTGTGAAGAATGGGGTCTCACTATGTTGCTCAGGCAGTCTTAAACTCCTGGGCTCAAGCTGTCCTCCCACCTCTGCCTCCCTCTAAGTGGTGGGATTACAGGTATGAGCCACCATGTTCAGCTGAATTTCACCTTTTAGAGAAACCATGATGTGTTCAAATACAGTCGAAAGGAAAACTGTAAGAATTAAGAACACAGTATCTACGAAAGGCAGAGAAAACTGGGTTATTCACTTTTCTGTTCCTAAATTTTTTCTCTTGCTTTTACCAAAGAACTAAAGGTAGGATGCAAAAACAAATTTTGGTTAAATAAGTGCATGCCCTTGCTTTGGACAGAATATTATAATAAATATATGGATAAATGAAATCTATATCATTTATGTATTTAATAAATAAAATGATTATTATAATAATCAATATGGATAAATGAAAAAGGAATTGCATTGGGAAGAGATAAATTCTGGACTTGGTAGTTTAATTTTCAGATAATGATACATCCAAGAAAACAAATTTTAGAAGAACACTTTTTTTTTTTTAAATTTACAGGATTTTAAGGAAAAAAATCCAGGTGACACTAAATAAATCTTTTAAATTTTCTGGTAAGTCATTTGGAATACACTAATTTTATTAGTGCAATTTTAATTTAATAAATTTAGTGTAATCCAAAAGTGTAGTGATAAAAACAATAATCATAGGTAGTGACAATCTAATTCCAAATCTGTTCTTCCTTATTCTAGAGATCTATAGGTTAAGTAAGGAAGTATTTAAAATTATCATTTTGTACATCTATCTATCTATCTATCTATCTATCTCCCTACCTATCTATCTCCCTACCTACTTACTTACCTACCTAACCTATCTATCTCTTTTTCTAAATGTGATGTATTTTCAAAGAATATTTTAATGGCCGCTATTGCATTTAAAAGCAGTTTCATACTAATTAAATGAAACAAGTAGACTGCTAACCAGTATAAAAAAAATCATAAAAACAAAGTAATGGCCGAGTGCAGTGGCTCATGCCTGTAATCCCAGCACTTTGGGAGGCTGCAGCAGGCAGATCACCTGAGGTCAGAAGTTTGAGACAAGCCTGGCCAACATGGAGAAACCCTGTCGACACTAAAAATACAAAAAGAAGCCGGGCATGGTGGCAGGCACCTGTAATCCCAGGCACTAGGGAGGCTGAGGCAGAAGAATTGCTTGAACCTGGGAGGCGGAGGTTGTAATGAGTTGAGATGGTGCTACTGGACTCCAGCCTGGGCGACAAGAGTGAAACTCTGTCTCAAAACAAACAAACAAACCAAATATATTATGATACAGGCAAAAAAAAAAAAAAAAGTAGGAGAGAAGCCGGAGGACTAGTAGAAAGATTAGCTTTAGAAGGAAAACAGAATCACCAAGAATGGAGAGGGAAGGGTGGTGGAAGAGAGATGCCTGTGGATGTCACAAAGAGTATACATTTCTGTCTGCTGACCTCTGTTTCCTATGTGAAGTAGCTGAGGTCATTTGTTAAGCATGAAAGAAGAGAAGAAGTGATGGGGTTGGAAGCATAAAGAGAATGGAAAAAATGTGTTGTCAGGCATGAAAGTTCACGCTGACTAGGAAAACAAGAAGAGACTGTCAGACAACAGTGAGAGCCTAGTTTATAATGATCCTTGGCAAGTTTAAAAAGATATACATACATAAAAGTCAATGAATTGTTTGTGCCTCAGTGAACATATCCTTATACCTTATTTAGTATAATGCATAACTAGCTGAAATTACATACACAAAAAGCTGATAACTTTAATGTTGTTTTGAGGAAGAGATTTGATGTTTATTTCATTTGAATATGAGTTGCCCTACTCAGTGGTTGTTCCTGATAAAAGGTTTGTCTTGGGTTTTTATCAGCTGTGGTTGGCTAAAAGTTATTGATATCTAATTAATTAACCTTTGCATATGTCTGTGGTCAAAATGAAGCTCTACTTAAATGTTACATTCATGAGATTAATGTACTTAAAATTTTGTTAGAGAATTTTATTTTATTCAGACTTCTACCATCCTAAAATAATACCATGCTCATTTTTTGCTCCCTTCTAATCTCTAGCCACTTAATATGTAACAATTTAGTGGCATATTATTTATGACGTAAAACAGATTTCTTCATTCATATGTAAATATCTTATAACCTATAAATCTATAAAACTTACATAATTTTTAATACTGATTTGCTATAGTTTATCATCCTCTCCTATACAATGTTTTCAGTTATTTTTATTTGGGGAGTTACATGTTTTTGGTGGGGATAATTTTCCTACTATAACTATAGTTATAAATGTCTTTTTATATTAGCATTTCTTTCTTTGACTATTTCCTTATGATAAATTCCCAGGTGGAGGGTTATTATGATTTAAAAAAAATGTTCATGACTAACAAAACCCAAACAGTAAGAAAACTGAAATTCTTCCTTAAAATGAAAAGGCAGGATTATAAATGAAATACATTAAATGCATACCAAAAATACTGTTATTTTCATTAGTTATTAATGTATAAAAATTTGGCAATTTCTCACATTGGGAAATAGGTCAGAATATGTGTGTGTGTGTGTGTGGGTGTGTGTGCGTGTGTGTGTATGTGAACAATACACATTATCTTCTGAAGTTAATATAGTCTGCCCTCCATATCTGTGGGTTCTGCAGCAATGGATTCAACCAACCATGGATGGAAAACATTTGGGAAAAATAAATCCAATAAAAAATGGCAACACAACAAAAAAAAATTATACAAATAAAAATATAGTATAACAACTATCTACATAGCATTTACATTGTATTAGGTAGTAAAATAAGTATTTAGAGATAATTTAAAGCATACAGGAAGATGTGCATTGGATATGTGCAAACATGATGGTATTGTACAGAAGGGACTTGAGCATCTTCAGATTTTGATATCCAAGAGGGGTCCTGGAACCAATGCCCCACAGATGTGGAGGGAGGACTGTAATAACGGTAACTCTGAAAAGTTGTATTTTATACTGAGTGAAACAAAGTGGACTGTTCTACAAATCAGAACTTGTAAAATTATGTTTTATAAACAATAATTGCCTTGGGTAACTTTTAATTGTTAGTTTCAAGTTATACATCTTAAAATCTTTTTGTCCCCATTCAACTTCTTAAAACAATCATAATTTTCCTACATTATTTCTTTATTATTACATATTTCAAAATGTTTACCCAATGCCAGAAAAGAGTGACAGAGTCTCATACATGTGTCCATGTGTATCACACACACAATACACACATATGAAGTAAGAGCCAAATGAAATCACAGAGATTATTAAGTGAGAAAACCAATGGGAGACAAATAAATCATTGTGGTTATAATCCACAATATAATCAGCAGGAGTCAGTAAAAAGAGGAATTGCATGGGTAAAGACCCCTTAGAAGTCAATCATTTGAGCAAAGCCAAAGATTATGGCCCAGTATCATAGTACCTATATCTAAAACAACAACAACAACAAAAAACCAGGTCAAGAAAGAAGGGCAGTGTTTCCTATTACCACAAAATCACCCCAGAAAACTAAGTTAGGAGTTAACAAATTTCTTTCAGAACAGAGTGAAAAGGGGACCCAGGCACTTTACAAAATAAAGTATACCCTTATTTCTTTTATGCTGCCCAAAACTGGATTAAGATGTAGTGAGATCTAATTTAACTGACTTGATATTACCCAAACAGTGAAAATTAGCAAAAACTAATAGTACATACATATTTTTAGACTGAAGATAACTCAGACAATTTCAATGAAATAGGTACTATCCTTAGAGACCCAAGAAGATTTACTATTAAGTGTAATAAAACTCAAGTAAGAATTTAAAATGTATCATATATGTAGAACAACAAAGCCATGAAAACAATGAATTAAATTACTATATGAATTATATTAAAATGAAGGATGACAAAAACTACCATTCCAATTTAACCAAAGTTTCAATGTTTTATATATAAAAATAATATAGCTAAGCCAAGATCCCATTAATAGCTCATAATTATAACTCTTAAAATATTAAATAAGTAGCACTAATTAAAATCCACAGATTCTTGTTTCAACTTGGTTATGTACCACGGGGATACTATGTGATAAGCCTTGGCTTGGGACCTGGAATATTAAAATTAATTTAATTATTAAAAATTAGTGCTTATATACTAAGAATCGTAGACTGACCAGGACATATGGGCTAACTGTGACTGAAAAGCCCTCATCCCAGAGAAAAAGATGACATTATTTCAGACAGAAGGTATAACATAAAGTATAATAAAAACAAGATTGCATAGAAGCAACTGGATAGTTTTAGAAAGGAAAAAAGACAGACTCAAGCTGAGTTTGGAGGGCCTTATAAGCCGTGCTATAAAGTCTAGATTTACCTTGCAAGAAATGGGAAGCCTCTGGACAAATTTAAGTACAATAGTACCAAATTCATGCTTTAGTAAGATAACTGGATACAGACTAGAGGTACTCAAACTAGAGAAAGTGTTGATTATTGCAACAGTCTAGGAGAGAGTTGAAGAAGAAGAATAAGCACTATATATTTTATTCATTTAATCCTCACAGCAATTCTAGAGGTAAAAATGATTATTATCTCAGTTTACATTTGAGGAAAATAAAGCACAAAGATTATGTAACTAGAAAAGTTACAATTAATAAGTGCTGGGTGAAAATCTGACCCCAAATAACTAGGCTCCAGAATTCAAGCATTTAACCACTTTTTTTTTTAACTATTATGGGTACTGATAAGAACCAAGGTAAAAAACGGTACTAATCAGTAGCAAATCCCAGCACTCTAGAAGGATTGCTTGAATCTAGGAGTTCAAGACTAGCCTGGGCAATACAGTGAGACCCTGTCTCTTAAAAAACACACACACACACACAAATTAGCCAGACACACACCTGCAATTCCCGCACTCCAACCTGGGCAATGACACGGTGATACCCTATCTCAAAAAATAAATAAATAAATAAATAAATTTTAAAAAATACTGTTTTAAGGAGGAAGGTTGGTCACCAATGTTAAATGCTGAAATTGGGCCAAATAGGATGAGTATTTAGAAAACTAAAAAATGATTAAATTTAGCAATTCGTTATTCACCACTGATGTCTACAATAGAAACAGTAACTTTTGCCTTTAGAATTAATCACCAAACAAGTATACAACAACCTCAAGATCTAACACATGACACAAAAAGTTACATCTATGATAGCTTCAACATGTTTTCAGTCCTGATATTCGAAAATTAACAAAATAGAGCCTCTGAAAACTAATCGTTTTAAATCAATGGAAGAATATGACATTCTAGTAAAGCAAAACAGTATTTTTATATTAAGCTAATATCACAATGTGTAATTAAAAATAATTTTTAGATGATACAGTATCTCAGTAAAACATGTCAAGAAAACCTATACATAAATCATCTATAGGGTTAAGACAGACAGTTTGCCGTTCCTGGCTAATGTATATCTGTTGTCTATTTCATAACATATCAAATTTATTTTTATTCATTCAGACATAAACATCACAACACAGAAAAAGGTAAAATTCAATTTGGAAACATACCATTAGCAATAAAGCAAAAATAAACAAAAACCCTGACAATCTCAAAGAAAATATCTGCAACTTATACAAAGATATGTAATAAACTCATTTTTTAAAAGCAAAAAAAATCTCCAAAGATAAAGTGGCACAGAATATGGAAAGGCAATTCACAGATATGAAAATCCAAATTGTTCATCAATATATGAATGAATAACCGTTCAACCTCATTGTTACAAAATACAATAAAAATTCAAATTTTCATCTATCAAATTGACAAAAATCTCTGCTATGACATCATTACACATTCATGTTCGGGGGTAACAAAATAATATTATCCATTAAAATGTAAACT
This sequence comes from Plecturocebus donacophilus, assembly GCA_004027715.1. Taxonomy (NCBI): domain Eukaryota; kingdom Metazoa; phylum Chordata; class Mammalia; order Primates; family Pitheciidae; genus Plecturocebus; species Plecturocebus donacophilus. The sequence goes on along the minus strand of PVKP010009900.1, from coordinate 27,772 downwards.
ATGCATATAACTTTGGCCTAGCACACTTACTTTGAGAGATAGGAAAAAATAAATTTTCAATAGGGAAATATTACAGTAAATTATGATACATCCAAATTATATTTTGCAGCTAAAAACTGGCTTAGTTCTATATTTACTGAAAAAAAGTCCATTATGCATTGTGAAGTTAAAAAAAAAAAAAACAAGAGTAAACCCTATAATAGCTAGAATGGGAATGGAAGGAGGAGACCAGCCAGTAGGCCCTGAATATTTTGTTTGTACTTAGAGGAAAGAAGCATGGATGATGATATACTAATTCTGTGCCTTCAAAGGTACAAGTTTAGAGGATATAAGAATAACACTTGGTCTTTTACAATTAAATCCAGTAAGTTAATACTTATGTTCTAATCACCATTATCTTCCAAATAAAAGGCTGTGTATGCTGAAACATTTGCTTTTCTAATATTTTTTCAGAAAATGTGTGTGTATATTTTGAAGTCTAAGTTCTTAAATTATTTTAACTCTATTTTAAACAAATAGTAATGATTGCAAATACTTTGAAGTTTAAGTTCTGTAATTATTTTTACTATATTTAAAGTTATTAATGCCTGTAAAAATAGGTCTTTCAACGTACCTTCTCATATCCTACTTATGTAATGTTACACTCCAATAAAAACAACCACAAATTGTGCTGCTTCAGAAAAAGTTCTCCGTAAACCTCTGCTTGAATCTACCTATTGCTCCAAACAGATGTCGTATCTTCTCCTCCTTTTAAATGCCTTCCTCCATTATTTTCTCCTAGCTTAAATCTAGCCAATTTTTGTACAGCCCCACTGGTTTTTATTGGCAACCACTCATTTTTACAATTATCTTACTAAGTGATTATATCCCAAATAAGAATTCCCATTAGGTAAAATTAGGGAAAGCAGGCCGGGCGCAGTGGCTCATGCCTGTAAGCCCAGCACTTTGGTAGGCCAAAGCGGGTGGATTACAAGGTCAGGAGTTCAAGACTAGCCTGGCCAAGAAGGTGAAACCCCCGTCTCTACTAAAAGTACAAAAATTGGCCCGGCACAGTAGCAAGTGCCTGTAATCCCAGCTACTCAGAAGGCTGAGGTAGGAGAATTTCCTGAATCCGGGAGGCAGAGGTTGCAGTGAGCAGAGATGGTGCCACTGCAGTGCAGCCAGTGACAGAGCAAGACTCCGTTTCAAAAAAAAAAAAGAACTAGGAAAAGCAGATGATTTCTATATAACAATTTTCTGTGGCTTTCTAGTCATGACGCTATGGGGTGGGGGTGCAGGGAGAAAGAGAGACATAGGTAAGTGGAAATACTATGTGTAATAAAGAAGGAAATGAGGAAATGCCTATTTGATCAGGATAAACAGTATATTTAGTGATCTCCAACTCTTTATCTCCTAGTAATTGTGATATAAGGAAGACTGGGAAGTAGAAGTCAACAATTCAATGTCATTAAATCAGAAAGGCACTGAACACTGAGTTTATAAATCAGAAAGCATAAACAGTCGAGTAACAAAGGAAAATGCAGCTTATCTGCAAATAACACAAAATAAACACTGAAACTGTGAGGGAAGAAAATTTATAAACTTGTTATGCTAATTTAGAATGGACAAACTAAAATTGAATTCATTTCATTTCATGCCCTTCCATTATGGTTTTATTAAATGGATATTTTATTTTGTTTTGAAATAGAGTCTCGTTCCGTCACCCAGGCTGGAGTACAGTAGCGTGATCATGGCTCACTGCAGCCTTAGTATCTCCCAAGCTCAATTAATTAATCTTCCCACCCTAGCCTCCTGAGTAGCTAGGACTATAGGCACATGCCACTATGCCCAGCTGATTTTTAAAAAATTTTAGAAGAGACGAGGTCTTGATACGTTGCCTAGGCTGCTCTTTAACTCCTGAGCTCAAGCAATCCTCCCACCTTGGCCTCCCGAAGTGTTGAGATTACAAGTATGAGCCACTGCACTCAGCCAAATTGATTTTTTTAAGGCAGTCAAGGATATCTAGCATCCAAAGTCCCCTATTAGAATTCTATATACACCATTAACTTTTAAAAACCAGTTTTCTGGTTATAAAAGATACTTTCACTATCAAAAACCTATAAAGATAGAGAAAAGCTTTAAAATAAAATTAAAATATTTATAAAAAATTCAGATCACAAATCTTAAACAAATATGGGACAATTTGAACTTAAATGAAGGTTTTCCCACAGAGAAAATAGTCTTTTTAAAGGGCTGAATAAGAGGTCAAATAAGAGGAAAAAAATTTATGGTATATTGCTATTTAACCATTCTTGTAATACCAGGCATCTGTGTTGTTCCAAATATTTTTCGCTGTTATAATGAGCACCATAAAGAACATTCTTACATAAAAATTGTGCAAATTTTGAATATTCCTCTGGAAAGAGTCCTACAAGTGCTGTTACTTTACAAATAATATTGTCATGCTTAATGCCTTTGATTCACATTGCTAAACTATTCCCCAGAAAAGTTTTACTACTTTAATTTTCTGCTACCAGGGTAAAAGGGTATTATAACTTTCTCTGTGCTCATCTCATTTTCCAAACTAGAATGACACATTTCTTGCAATTACTTTTTACAGTTTCATATATAAATGTATATATGTATGTATACGCACACATATTCACATAAATATATACATATAAATACACACACGCGCATATATACATATATATATTTAATTTCAATAGTTTTTGCGGTATGAGTGGCTTTTGCTTACATAAATAAACTGTATAATGGCTAAGTCTTAGATTTTAGTCTATCACCTTAGGCCAAATCACCAGCAACACTCTAAAAATGACCACAGTTTCTTAGACATTATCTTCATTACTGCTGTAGCACAATTAACACATGGATTAGTAATATTAAGTAGCTATTTCTGCTATATTCAAAATTCAAGACTTCATGCTTGATGGCCCTCTAATGCACCTGCTCATTGCACATGCTTTAATCACATCACTTACAAAGTCCTTCAGTCATTTTTAGTTGAAACCATTAGGATATATTTCCAGACCGCAGAATGTCCTGAATAGTTCTTTTGATCTAGACAAGAGTTGTTTGCAAAAAATTAAAAAAGATAAAATGAAGACAAAGAATTGTTGAACTAAATGTAAACCCTTCTATTTTGAGACATCAGGGAGAAAAACCAGCAGAGTTAATGTTAATTAAAAAACTAAATCTAATCTACACTCACAGAGTTCTATAAAGAACAATAAAATCTGCTGAAAAAGTTAACTTAGTTGAGTGAAAAGGAGCTACTGATGCCATACTGACTGAGAAACTTCAACCCCAGTTTCCATTCCCTTAAGTGAAATTGCAACTTTTATGAAAACTCATATAATTCTGAAGAAAATAAAAGCCAAAGTAGTGTTTAGTCAGTCACTACCCAATACATTTTTAGTGAGATGCTAACAAGTATGCATGTGCAATATAAGTTATTAAGTTTTTTAAAAAATTATTGTTTTTTAAATAATGATGTGACAGGGCCTACACCTAGGCACTCCATCCACATCAACACTAAAACTGAAAATCTAATGCTAGAAAATTCTTAGAAAGTCTGTTTTGACAAGTTACTTCCTCTATCCATCTGCACTTGGTATGATCTCACAGGTGCAAATAAATTTTGCATGGAATAACTTTATGACACTGATTCGTAATAAAAAGGTATCCTCTTAAAGTTGACAGGAATTAATCTTTTAGGCCACTGAGTCTATTCAGATTTTTTTTTCTTTGTATAATCAGCTCTAGAAATATTCAACAAAAGTAACAATCAAAAGTAGGATACTTTCTGAGTTACATGCAATTGATAATTTCTATGTCATAAAGCTTTCCGGATTATTGATATGTCATTTATGATCAATGGTTTCTAAGAAAAAAAAAGAGGACAAGGACAATGGAGACAAAAAAAATTATAAAGAAAAAACAAGATCATTTTTGACAATAGAGCTAAACAATTTTTATCACAGTTCGCATACAATGTAAAAGGGGAAAAGCCATGTTCCTAACATATTTTACTAATTTATTTTGAAAACAGTTCAATTATAAAATTTAATGCTTGGTCACTCTGCCCCTACACTCCTATCCTAACTTCATATTCTTTTTAATGAAGAAAAAGGAAGTCAGCAAAACAAAATGCCACCATTAAATCATTTTGCAAAATTTTATGTCAAAAAATGTAATAGGAAGTACACACATCAAGGGAAAGGTTACTATTCTTCCAGAACATCTTTTCACTTGGTTCATGGTTCATCCTTCTACATAACTGTGCAGGCACTATGAATGGCTTTTTCCTCTAGGTTTAATGTGGCATTTGAAAGATTATGGCATTTTCAGGAAACCACAGTGCGGTGATTTTAGCAGTTATCTGGCTGAAAGTAATGCTGTGATGTAGAATAACTGTTCAGCTTATATGCAATGGTAAAAGCCAGCCACCAAGCCATCTCACAAAGATAACCTAATTCTTGATATTTTATTAATAATTCATGAGGTCTAGAGAGAGAGACAGAGAGAGACACACACACAGAGAGAGAACAGAATTAGAAAAAACTCCTTTTGAAAGGGAGCATACTAAATAGATATATATATGTATACTATGTTTAAAGTAAATTCTTTTAAGTTCATTTAATAGGAAGAGCTAATTCAAAAAATGATAACCTTAAATCACCTCAGTTTAGGATAAATGTAATTGCTCCTTGAAACTGTTTCACAGAAAGAATTTCGGCACTTAAGAATTAAAATAAAAAGCAATCATCTATCATACATTAGTAGCTACACAGAGAATAAATATGAGAAATGCTAAAAACACATGCAGATAATGTAACTCATTTTAACCTATATATTTTATTCCATTTGAAAGCTCAATTTATTTCATTTTATAGAAAGAAAAGGACAAACTTTTCAGATTAAAATAAAACATTTTCTACTACAAAACATTTCTTATAAACTTATCTCAATGAGTAATAAATGAAAAGTGCCTTATAATTTTTCATAGCTATATTCTAAAAAATATGTAAGTAAGATCAAAACTTTAAAAATATGATGGGTCAATAATACAATTAAAAATTGCACTGTTGGGTGAGAGGCAAATTCTATAAACAACTCAGAATTCCTTACACCTGAATAATATTTTGCATTTCTGAATTTCTCTGCTCCACTTCTGAAGCATTACAAAATCATGAAATTTGAAAATTAAAAGGGATTTTTAAATCAACCTAATGCATTACTCATTCTATGAATGAGATAACTGGCTTCCAGAGAGGTTATCTGCATTTCTTGTGGTTATACAGCCTCTCCCTAGCAGAGACTTAAAAAAAATTTCAACCTCTTAATTTTAGCTCTATGCCCTCTCCCCACCATTCTTCCTAGTTAGTTATTGACTGAATTTTCAAGTGAGGTTGATTTTTTGTTACTCACTAAAATATTAAATGCACTACCACTGTCCAGAAAAGAGGCAGGATAATCATCCTGGTTTTCCTAGTTAACAAACCTCTCCATGTATGTCAACAATATTAAGGGGAAAATAAGGGTTAAGCAAATGACAAACATCCCATCTAGAGAATAAGTGAGGAAGCATAAACGAGGGAAAAAATGAGGTTGCTTCTCCTCTTTCATCAGAAAACAAAAATGTGAAAGCATTTTCTATTCAAATATCACAGCGTTAACTAAAATGCCCACACACAACATACACCCAGGCATTTTAATACTTGAAAAGATCACTCTAAGGTTATGTAATTCTGAAGTAATGTCTTCCTGAAATTTAAGCCTCAGTTTCATGCATGCTGAAGAGAGAAACAACTTAACAGTGCAAAACTTCTCAAATGAGGAAAAAACACATTTATTTTATGAAGATTCTGAAATAGACAATGTTCTTACTTGCTAAGCTTACTAAATTTCAAGGGACTGCAATTCTTTGTCTATTACCTTGTATTACTCATTTAAATGATCCCTCCTCTCAAAGCATAGTAACGGTAATAATAATTTTAAAAAAATCTCTAAGATCACGGGCAAACAAGAGGCTATGTATGAGGTATATCTGTTCTCCAAATCATATTCACAAAATGCAAATACAGTGTGCTTGAATCTGGTTTTTTTTTTTTTTTTTTGAGATGGAGTCTCCCACTGCTGCCAGGCTGGAGTGCAGTGATGCAATCTCAGTTCACTGCAACCTCCACCTCCCGGGTTCATGCAGTTCTCCTGCCTTAACCTCCCAAGTAGCCAGGACTACAGGCACGCATCACCACACCCAGCTAATTTTTGTTTTAGTAGATACAGGGTCTTATCATGTTAGAAAGGATGGTCTCAATCTCTCCTTATATTTTTTTAAGACAGAGTCTCACTCTGTTGCCCAGGCTGGAGTGCAATAGCCCTGTCTCGGCTCACTGCAATCTCTGCTTCCCAGGATCAAGTGATTCTCCTGCCTCAGCCTCTGGAGTAGCTGGGATTACAGGTGCCCGCCACCATGTCTGGCTAATTTTTGTATTTTTAGTAGAGACAAGTTTCACCATGTTGGTCAGGCTGGTCTCAAACTTCTGACCTCGTGATCTGCCTGCCTCAGCCTCCCAAAGTGCTGGGATTACAGGCCACAGTGCCTGGCAGGATGGTCTCCATCTCTTGACCTAGAGATCTACCCACCTTGGCCTCCCAAAGTGCTGGGATTATAGGCATGAGCCATGGCGCCTGGCCTAATCTGGCTTTTTTTTTTTTTTTTGCACTACTGGTTAATTCAAATACTTACCTTTCTAGTATTTTACATAATTATGTCTATATATTCAGAAGGTTTCTTCAATTTATAAATAGAGCATTAATGTGTGTTGATCTTTAAGACAAGAAAAAGTGAATACAAAAGTATTTAGTAAACAGATGACCATAATGGAAATTACTAATGATCAAAAGAGTGAAGGTATAGATGGTAACACACTATAAATTTCCCAAACAGCAACTTCAATAGATAGTATTAAATGTAATATATATGAATTAAATATGACACATGGCATTTTAATATGTGCACACACAAGTACAACTATGTATTATTATATTCATATACCACTGAGATACTAATGTTCTTAGAATTATCTGAAAAAGGTATAATCTTGCCCCCGAAAAATATATATATATCTCTGAAGGCTGAGCACAGTGGCTCATGCCTGTAATCCCAGCACTTTGGGAGGCAAAGGCAGGTAGACTGCTTGAGACCAGGAATTCAAGACCAGCCTGGGATAACATAGCAAAACCTCATCTCTACCAAAAATACAAAAATAAGCCCCAGGTATGGTGGTGTGCACCTATAATCCCAGCTACTCGGGAAGCTGAGGCAAGGCTGAGACAGGAGAATCACTTCAAACCAAGAGGTGGAGACTGCAGTGAGTTGAGATCATGTCACTGTACTCCAGCCTGGGTGACAGAGCGAGACGCCATCTAAAAAAAAAAAAAAAATCCAATGAATCTAAAGTTAAAAAGCAGTCGGTGCATTTTAATAAAACCATTTAATAATAAATACAACTAAACAGCATGCTTAAGAGAATAGAGATTGTAGCACCGAAGCCTCAAAGAACATCAAACGTATTATTGAAAATCATAAAATAAAGAAAATATCAGATATGATCATGAAAGGGATGCCATCATTTAGCCTTTAATAAATTACATTTATCAAATTAAGTTTTACCAACCACACTGTTCAAATGTAAATTATGCTGAAACTGTAGAGTTTAAAACCATAGACTCTATAACCAGACTGACTAAATTTGAATCTCAGTTCCAACATTTTCTAGCTACACAACTTTTAGGCAGTTATGTAAGCTCTATACTTTAGTTTCCTCATCAATTCAAATGAGATATTAATATTTCTTATTTCATAGGGTATCTAAATGACTTAATACATGTATATAAAATGCCTGATACATACAGATATAGTTCAGATGTTTGTCTCCTCCAAATCTCATGTTGAAAAGTGACCTCCAATGTTGGAAGTAGGCCTGGTGGGCAGTGTTTGGGTCATGGGAACAGAGTCCTCATGGATGGCATAGTAATAATAATAATAATAGTAATAAAGATAACCTCTTTCCTCTCCATGGGAATCAGCGAGTTCTTGTTAATTCAAAGCAAAAGCTGGTTAAGAATCTGGTGCTTTCTCGTCTTTCTCTTGCTTGTTTTCACTACATGATGTGCCAGCTCCCCGTTGCCTTCTGCTATGATTCTAAGTTTACTGAGGCCTTGCCAAAAGCAGATGCTGGTGCCATGTTGCTTACAGAGCCTGCAGATCTGTGGGCCAAATAAACCTCTTTTCTTTTTTGTTTTGCATTTGTTTATTATGCTTTAAGTTCTGGGGTACAAACGCAGATCATGCAGGTTTGTTACATGGGTATACATGTGCCATGGTGGTGGTTTGATGCATCTATCACCCCATCATCCACATTAGGTATTTCTCCTAAAGCTATCCCTCCCCAATCCCCCCAACCCCTGCTATTCCTCCCCTAGTCCCCCCGCCTCCCCCACAAGACCCGGTGTCTATGTGTTCTCATTGTTCAACACCCACTTACGAGTGAGAATATACAGTGTTTGATTTTCTGTTCTTGTGTCAGTTTGCTGAGAATGACGGATAAACCTCTTTTCTTTAAAAATTAGCTAGCCTTGGGTGCTTCTTTATGGCAACACCAACTAACATAGAAAATTGGTACCAACAAGTGGGGTGTTGCTATCAAGATGTCTGAAAGGTTGGCACGGTGGCTCATGCCTATAATCCCAGCACTTTGGGATCCCCAGGAGGGGCGGATTACCTGAGCTCAGGAGTTCGAGACCAGCCTCGGCAACACGGTGAAACCCTGGCTCTACTAAAAGTACAAAAAATTAGCTGGGCGTGGCGGCATGTGCCTGTAGTCCCAGCTACTCAGGAGGCTGAGGCAGAAGAACCACTTGAACCTGGGAGACAGAGGTTGCAGTAAAACAAGATTGTATCACTGCACTACAACATGGGTGACAGAGTGAGACTCAGTCTCCAAAAAAAAAAAAAAAAAAAAGATATCTGAAAATATGAAAGCAGCTTGGGAACTGGGTAATGAGCAGAGGCTGGAAGAGTTTGGAGGCCTCAGAAGAAGACAGGAAGACAAGGGAAAGTTTAGAACTTCTTAGAGAATTGTTAAGTGGTTGTGACCAAATGCTGATAGAAATGGACACTGAAGC
>PVKP010009900.1:0-18480 GCA_004027715.1 Plecturocebus donacophilus | reverse complement strand
GTAGAAGAAATTTCTAAGCAGTGAAGCATTTAAGATACGGCCTGGCTGCTTATAACAGCCTATGATTAGATACAATGAGACACTGGACTGTGGACTTAAAATGACTTAAAGTTGGAACTAATGTTTAAAAGGAAAGCATCCATGTTCAACTGCTGATCATTGACAAAATAAAAATAAAAACAAAAGGAAAGCAAAACAGAAAAATTTGGAAAATCTGCAGCCAGGCTGTGTGGTAAAGAAGGAAAAGGCATTTTCAGAAGAGGAATTCAAGGTGGTTGTGGAGCAACCATTTGCTAAAGAAATTAGCATGACTAAAAAAGAGACAAATTATAATAGCCAAGACAATGGGGGGGAAAAGGCCTTGCATGTATTTTCGAGATCTCCCAGGCAGCCCAGCCCAACACAGGCCCAGAGGTCTAGGAGAAATAAATAATGGTTTCAGAAGCCAGGCCTGGGCCCTGTTTCCCTGCTCTACCTCAGGACACTGCTCCCTGAATCCTGGTTGTTCCAGCTCCAGCTGCCGCCCAAAGAGCCCCAGGTACAGTTCACATCACCAGGTACAGTTCAAGCCACCACTCTATGAGCCTTGGTGTCTTCCACATGCTGTTAAGCCTGCAGGTGCACAGAATGCGAGAGTGAAAAGGCTTCGCAGCCTCCACCTAGATTTCAGAGGATATATGAGAAAACCCTGGTGTCCAGGCAGAAGCCTGTCACAGAGACAGAGCCTTCACAGAAAGCCTCTACCGGTGCAGTGCAGAAAAGAAATGTGGAGTTGGAACCGTCACACAAAATTACCCCTGCGGCACCACCTAGTAGAGCTGTGGGAAGGGGGCTGTTGGCTTCCAGACCTAAGAATGGTAGAGCCACCAGCAGCTTGCATAGTGAGCCTGGAAAAGCCACAGGTACTCAACTCCAATCCGAGAGCAGCCAAGAAAGCTGAACCCTGGAAAGCCATGGGGCGGAGCTGCCCAAGGCACTGGGAGCCCACCTATTGCATTAGTGTGCCTGAGATGCAGGATATTGTATCAAAGGACATTGCTTTGAAGCTTTAAAGTTTAATGTCTGCCTGGCTGGCTTTTGGAATTGTGTGGGGCCTACTGCCCATTTCTTTTGGCTACTTTCTCCTTTTTGACATGAGAATGTTTACCCAATGTCTATACCACCATTGCATCTTGGAAGTAAATTACTTGTTTTTGATTTTCTTTTTTTTCTTTTTTTGAGACGGAGTCTCGCTTTGTTACCAGGCTGGATTGAAGTGGCGCAGTCTTGGCTCACTGCAACCTCTGACTCCCAGGTTCAAGTGATTATCCTGCCTCGGCCTCCGGAGTAGCTGGGATTACAGGTATGTGGCACCACACCCAGCCAATTTTTGTATTTTTAGTAGAGATAGGGTTTCACCATGTTGGCCAGGATGATCCACCCTCCTCGGCCTCTCAAAGTGCTGGGATTACAGGCATAAGCAACTGCATCCAGCCCTTGTTTTTTATTTTACAGGCTCACTGATGGAAGGAACTTGCCTTGAGTACCCAGTGAGACAGTGGACTGTGGACCTTTGAGTTAATGCTGGATTGAGCAAAGATTTTGAAGGACTTTTTAATAAAAAGGATGATTGTATTTTGCAATGTGGAGGACATAAAATTAGGGGGGCAGGGGTGAAATTATACAGTTTAGATGTTTGTCCAGTTCAAATAACATGCTGAAATGTGATCTCCAATGTTGGAGGTAGGCCTGGTGGGAGGTGTTTGGGCCATAGGACAGATCCCTCATGAATGCTTGGCACTCAACCCATGGGAATAAGCAAATTCTTGTTGTTAAATCACATGAAAGATGGTTGCTCAAAGGAGCCCGACCCCTCCTCTTTTTTCTGTTGTTCCCTCTTTGCAGTATACTGGCTCACCCTTTACATTCCATCATGACTGTAAGTTTCCTGAGACCTCACCAGAAGCAGATGCCAGTTCCATGCAGCTTGAACAACCTGCAGAAGCTTAATAAACTTTTTTCTTTATAAACTGGCTAGTGAGCCAAATAAACTTATTTCTTTATAAATTGACTAGCCTCAAGTATTTCTTTATAGCAATGTAAACAGACTTACATACACTATAAGATTATGTATGTTTTATCAGAGTCACTGTTATTTGCTATACATGGCCTTTACCATTTTTTGTCCACCGTGCCAAGCCCTTTACTTGTACGATATCATTTAATCATCCAGACAACCTATGGCGTAGGTACTATTGTTTATTGCTATTTTATAGATAAGGAAGGTAAACCACAGGGAAGATAAAAGCAGAGTTCACAAATAACAAAAGAAGGTTTAAAATCATGACATAGTTTGGATACGTGTCCCACTCAAATCTCATGTTGAATTATAATTCCCAGTGTTGGTGATGGGACCTGATGGGAGGTAACTGGATCACAGGGGTAGATTTCTCATGAATGGTTTATACCATTCTCTTGGTGCTGTTCTCATGATGATGAGTGAGTTCCCTAAAGATCTGGTTGTTTAAAGTATACAGCATCTCTCGCATCTCTCTCTTGCCCCTGGCCCCTGCCACATAACATGCTTCGTCCCCCTTTGCCTTCTGCCATTACTGGAAGTTTTCTGAGGCCTCCCCAGCTGAGGCCTCCCCAGAAGCAAAAGACACTATATTTCCCTTACAGCCAGAAGAACTGTAAGCCAATCAAACCTCTTTTCTTTATAAGTTACCATTCTTGGGTATTTCTTTACAGCTGTGCAAGAATGGACTAATAGAACTCAGCAGAACAGTTATAAATCCTCATACTTAAGCATTCATTCTACAGTACCACCTCCCAAAATAATAGACACTTTAAAATTTAATAGAATCTAGGTTCTTAATACAAATTTAGCAGACTCACTTTTTTAACATCCAAAATTAAAAGTACTGAGTTGAAAAATGAATAAAATGGTATAATTTTTTCATATTAGAGTCACTTTAATATTTCTTTAATTAGAAGTTCTCTTATTACATTAAATTATTTGTGGAAACAAAATTTAACTTACACATAATGAGAAGTATTTCTCAGGACTATGAAAAACCAGTGACAACAGAACATTTGCAGTGCTTGCCTGACGCTGGAGATGGAGGCTATGACTGACTGTAAACAGCCATAGTAATTTTTGAGGTGATGAAATAATCTTAAACACTGGACTGTAATGATTGGTGAACAACGACAAATGTATTAAAAATCATTAAGCTCTACACTAAGAATGTGTAAAACTTAATGGGATGAAAATTAGATCCCACTAGAGTTGTTTTTAAAAAAGGAAATATGTGCTATTTATCAAAGGAAGTGGGTGTTTTAAACTGACTTATTTTCTACTCCTTTAGGTAAATGAGAGAAAATGCAACTGGAAAACTGGCTTCGATTCTAACATATTTAATCAAGAAAAATAATCATATTCTACGTAATCACAGAGTAGCCTGGAAGAAGATGCTGCTGAAATGTCTTTACACAGGAGCCTGTGACCAAATGTAAACAAACAGGTAGCATGGACTAGAGAACATGGAATATTATATAATCTTTGAATATCAGAGCTAGTATGCTAGGCTTCAGAGAGGTTAGTCTAAGGTCGTCTTCTAAAATAAGAAAAGTGAGACTCAAAGAGATTAAGTGACTTGCTTAAAATTACAAAACGGGCAGGTGACAAGCTTAACTAATTGAGACTTCCTTACTCTCAGTGCAGTGAACAACTATCACAAAAACAAAGGTTATCAGTTAATCAAAATCCATTATTTGTCACCTGTTATTTTTGTTTCAAGAAACATACACTCTTTTCAACTTTGTACTCAGTAATTTTTAAAGTTTTTAAATTTTCAAAAATAAAACAAATCAATCGGGAACTATTTTTTAAAATGTCCTGCCCAAAAAGACATTATAAACTATTCTGATTGTATAGAGTTGCCATATTGTATTAGACTATCAGGGTCATTAGAAATAAATGGAAGGCACAGATGCTAGACTCACCTCATGGAATAAGTAAATTAATTGACAGAAATAATAACACAACTTACAAGCAAAATGGATCACAGCATGACATGGGATTTTATGAGGGTTCCAAGGACAATCAACGCAAGATGATCAATATGAAGACATTTAAGTCAGGAAGACTACGCGAAGGAAGTAAATACTCAAGTAGGCTTAGAAGGAAGAAGAAAATATGCTGAAATACATTACAGAAAACAGAAAAGTCCTACACAAATATTTATAGGGAACACTGAAAAGATCAGCATCACTAAAGAAAAAACCATGGTGCTGACACACAAGAAAGAAGCAACTGGCAAATGACATGAAATCAATACATTCCTTGAAAGACACAGTTTAACTGAGTACAGTGGCTCATGCCTGTAATCCCAGCACTTTGGGAGGCTGAGGATAGAGAACTGCTTAAGTTCACAAGATCTACACCAGCCTGGGCAACATGGTGAGAACTCCATTCCTAAAAAAGATTAAAAAAAATTAGCTGGGCATGGTGGCACATACTTGTAGTCCCAGCTACTAATGAGGCTGAGAAAAGAAGATCACCTGAGCCTAACAGTTCAGGCTGTAGTGAGCTGTGATTGTGCCTCTGCATGCCAGTTTAAGCAGCTGAGCAAGACCCTGTCTCAAATAAAAACAAACAATAAACAAAGCTTACCAAAAATGAACATTTATTATCAAAAACTTTTCCACAACGAAAACTCTAGGTTCAGATGGTATCACTGGAGAATTCTATCAAAATTCAATGAACAAACAATATCTTAAACAAATGCTTTAAAAGCAAAGAAGAGGGGAACACTTTCCAACTCCATTCAGAAGGCCAGTATTATCTAATAACAAAATGTGATGCTTCCACCAGAAAAATAAATAAATAACCAGAACAGCTAGGCATGGTGGTGTGGTGGTAAACCCAAGCCATGGTGGTAATTCCAGCTACTCAGGAGAATCGCTTGAACCCAAGCCTGGGCAACAAAGTGAAACAAGAAAGAAAGAAAAGAGAGAGAGGAAGGACGGAAGGACGGACGGATGGAAGGAAGGAAGGAAGGAAGGAAGGCAGGCAAAAAGAGAGAAAGAAAAGAAGAAAAAAAGAAAAGAGAGCCCAGCTGAAATTTTGTACCCTTTAAACACTAACTGTCCATTCCTCCTTTCCCCTGGCAACCACTATTTTTGCTTTGTCTCTATGAATTTGACTACTCTAGGAACCTCATGTAACTGGAACCACACAGTATTTCTAACTGGTTTATTTTACATAGCATAATGTTCTCAAGGTTCATCTATGTTGCAGCATCTATCAGAATCTCATTCCTTTTTAAGGATGGATAACATTCCACTGTATGTATGCTATGGTTTGAGTATCTATCCCCTCCAAACCTGATGCTGAAATGTGATCCCAATTTAAGGGGGGCCTGATAGGAGGTGTTTAGGTCATGAAGATGAATCCTTCATGAAGAGATTAACGATTTCCTCAGGAATGAGTTCTCATTCTGTTAGTTCCTTTGAGAGTTGGATATTAAAAAGAGTCTGGCATCTCCCCCCTCTCGATTCCTCTCGTCATGTGATCCCTGCACACACCAGTTCTCGTTTACCTTCCACCATGAGTGAAAGCAGCCTGAGGTCCTCACCAGATGCAGATGCCCAATCTTGAGCTTCCCGACAATGAGAATTGTGAGCCAAATAAACATTTCCTTCTTTATAAATCATCCAGCCTCAGGTATTTCTTCTTAGCAATATAAAATGGACGAAGACAATACACATACGTATATTACATTTTGTTTAGCGTTTAATTCATCAGTGGAACTTGGGTTGCTTTCACCTTTTTTTTTTTTGAGATGGAGTCTCACTCTGTTGCCACACTAGAGTACCGTGGCCTGATCTTGGCTCATTGCAGTCTCTGCCTCCTGGGTTCAAGTGATTCCTCTGCCTCAGCCTCCTGAGTAGCTGGGACTACAGGCATGCACCACCAAGCCCAGTGAATTTTTTGTATTTTAGTAGAAATGGGATTTCACCATGTTGGCCAGGATGGTCTCCATCTCCTGACCTCGTGATCCACCCACCTCAGCCTCCCAAAGTGCTGGGATTTCAGGTGTGAGCCACCATGCCTGTCCGCTTCTACCTTCTGGCTATTGTGAATAAAGTTGCTATGAAAACAGGTATTCAATTATCTGTTTGAGTCTCTGCTTTTAAATCTTTGGGTGTACAACTACAAGCAGTATTAACAGATCAAATGACAATTCTGTCTTTAATTTTTTGAGGAACTGAAATACTATTTTACATAGGAGCTGCACAATTTTGTATTCCCAAGAGCAATGTACAAGAACTTCAATTTCTCCACATCCTTCCCAACACTTGTTATTTCCTGTTTTCTGGATGATAGCTAGCCCAATGGGTGTCAGGTGGTATCTCACTGTTGTTCTGATTTACTTTTCCTGAATGATTAGTGATATTGAGCATCTCTTCATATGCTTATTGGTTACTATATATCTTCTTTGGAGAAATACATTCAAGTCCTATGCCCATTTTTAATGGGGTTGTTTCTTATTGCTGAGTTGTTGAAGTTCTTTACATAGTCTCAATCCCTTAACAGTTACGTGACTTGCAAATATTTCTGTCCCTTCTATGGGTTAGCCTTTTCACCATCTGGTGATGGTGTCCTTTCATACACAAAAGTCTTTAACTTTGAATGAAGTCCAACTTCTCTAATTTCTGTTGCTGTTGTTACCTATGCTGTTGGTGTTATGTCCAGGCTTTCCTTTTTAAAATGAAAATGAGCAAGCTATTTCTAACATTTACATGAAAATGCAAAGGATCCAGAAAAAACAGATTACTACACAGCCTGAGCAATCAAGAGAGCTGGTACTGGCACAGGAATTAAACAAAACTTGATGGAATATAACAGAAAACCCAGAAATAAACCCACATTGAAAATGTCAGCTGGTATTTAAAAGTGGCACCAAAGTAATTTAATGTGGAAAGGCAAGTATTTTCAACAAATGATACTAGAAAACTGGAAATCCACATGGGACAGATAATAAACAAACCTGCCTTAAATCTACCTAAAACCATATATAAAAATTAATTTCAGATAGCTCATATAAAATATAAAAGCCAAAACTACAAAGCTTCTAGAAAAAAAGGAGATAGTCTTTGTCACCTTGACCTAAGCAAAGAATTATTAGGAAATAAAAACGATAATCATAAAACAAAACGTTGCTATGCTGGACATCTACAAAATTAGTAACTTCTGCTCCTTAAATAATACCATTAAAGAAAATGAATAGGCAAGTCACAAATAAGAAGAGTATGTATGCAAAATATTTATTTGAAAAAGAAATTATATCCCAATTATATTAGTAATTCCTACCACTCAATACTAAACAACTTGATTTCTTTAAAAAAATGAGTAGAAGAATTAGTTCACAAAGGAAGATATACTACCAGTGAGCAAACAAAAATGTGCTCAGTAAGCTTGGTGTGGTGGCTCGTATCTCAGCACTTTGGAAAGCCAAGGTGGGAGGACTGTTTGAGCCCAGGAGTTCAAGACCAGCATGGGCAACATGGCAAATGCCTGTCTCTACAAAAAAAAAAAAAAAAAAAAAAATATATATATATATATATATATATATATATATATATATATATAACTAGCTGGGTCTGGTGGGGCACACCTGTTGTCCCAGCTACCCGAGGGGCTAAGGTGGGAAGATCGCTTGAGGCTGGGAGGTTGAAGCTGGAATGTGTCATACTGTGCCACTGAACTCTACCCTGTGCAACAGAATAAGGTCCTGTCTCAAAACAAAACAAAAAAAAGAAAATAATGGAAAATGTGCTCAACCTCTTTACTTATCAGAGTAATGAGAATTAAAACCACAGTGGGATTCCTCTACATATTCATTATAATGGCTAAAATGAAATAAAAGAGAAAAATACCACGTATATAAAACTTCGGAAAAGACAAAACTAATCTATGGAGGAAAAAACACAGAGTAGTGGTTGTCTTTGACCTTTCTGGAGCAATGAAAATGTTCTGTATCTTGATAGAAACGGGGGTTACATAAGTGTATGCTTTGTCAAAATTCACCAATTATTCACATAATAAATATGTATTTCATTATATGTAACTTTTAAAGAAGAGAAACAGAAGTTTATCTTAAAATGTCCTAATGTAGGAAATACCTGTTTTTAATGCATTGAAAATTTATTAAAAGACACAAATCATTTTAAGACCCATACTTGTTTCATAGTTTTAATTTGTAAGTATTATAAATAACATACATTTGCAACATCACTTCAAAATCATGCTATTCCTAAATGAAAATGCATATTTTATCAACATTAAGAGGATTATATATGATAAACTGCACAAGAAACACCAATTTAGTAAGTCCATAATCAAATGAAAATAGTTAAATTTCTTTTAAGAAATTGATCAGGCCGGGCGTGGTGGCTCATGCCTGTAATCCCAGCACTTTGGGAGGCCAAGGTGAGGGATCACCTGGGGTTAGGAGTTCAAGAGCAGCCTGGCCAACATGGTGAAACCCTGCCTCTACTAAAAATACAAAAAATTGGCCGGGCATGGTGGTACATGCTTGTACTCCCAGCTACCTGAGAGGCTGAGGCAAGAGAATCACTTGAACCCCAGAGGCAGAGGCTGCAGTGAGCCAAGAGTACACCATTGCACTGCAGCCTGGGAGACAGTGAGACTCTGTCCCATTAAAAAAAAAAAGGAAGACAGAAAGAAGACACTGACCAAATGCAATCCTAACTAATCTTAAGAGGGACAAGACTGGTTTCATTTTGTTAAATTTAAAATAATCCATTCTTAGTGACCTAACATTTTATGAAAATAGTAACTAAACTTATAACTAATTTTAGCTTTACTCTCAGTCTAATCAAATCTCAAAGGGAAAAACCCCTTCAATGATGACTCAGGAATTCTATAAGCCTCCATACTAGTTAGAACATAAAAGTTAATCAAAAATAAAAAGCAAGTCTCAGCTACTCGGGAGGTGGAGGTAAGAGGACTGCGTTAGCCCGGGAGGCAGAGGCTGCACTGTGTCAAAAAAGCTCCACTGCACGCTAGCCTGAGTGACAATAAAAACTAAAAAACAAAAACAAAAGTATAATCAGAATAATAAGAGACTGGTATTTGAAATTAAACTGTAATATATATAAATTCTTGCTGGTCATCCTAATAATTTACGATACAATCAAATTTAGCTTGCGAGGATGCATTGACAAGCCAGATTTTTAAATGTGAAATAAATAAAAGTGTTAACAACAAGGTTTAGAGACCAAATTGACACCCTACCCTTGTAACCAAAATGGTTCAATACCTATATAATTTGCCATATACTCAAATAAAGGGGAGACTCTGGCAAGCATTTAATAGTGTAGAATTAGCTATAAAAGTGAAATAGCTTAATAGATCATTTCCTACCCTCAACGCTTCTTAATAATGGCCACAATACAAAATAAAATTAAAGATGCTATTTAAGAGGGCTCATGGATTACAGGGTTTTTAGCTTTAGGAAACCTTTCTTCTCTCTCTCCTATCTCTGATTAAGTAATAAAATGTGCCACACTGGGTTTATATAGTTAAGATAAAATTTGAGGTTTAGAAGTTTGGTGTTATTCCTAATTTGATAGTTGGATAAAGACAGAGAGAATAAAGGGCTTCTTCCCTTTCAAGGAATCACTTCATTTCTACTTCAATAGATGCATCAACTAATCTCAAAATCTATTTCTTTACTTAAAATACAGGGGAGGAAAAACTATTCACTACATTTTAGCAGCAAAAATCAATTATCCTTTATTAAGCCCTTAGATAACTTCATCAAACATTGTGACATGTTTTATAAATTCAGCAAAAGAATACTCAGTCATTACTTATGTAGAGTTCATTTATCAAGCATTTTCTGAGTATTGAATGTGCCATGAACTGTGGAAACAAAAATAAATAAGGTATCAATAAGTAGTTCCATAACTACGTCCAACAATGACCTATCACAGAGCCTAAAAAGACCTTGCAATTCCATGAAATAGTTTCAATTTGGCCTTTAGCACTTAGACTGCATTAAATAACCTAAAGAAAGACATATTTAGTTGAAAACTTCTCAGATAGTTTCTAATTAAATTTTAAAAGTAGATGGCAAAAAGTATGCACTTAAAAAAATGAAATAAAATTCCCTGAGATGCTGTAAACCTTCGATCTAATCATTTTAGAAAACATATAATGACAAATTTCTTTTTGTCTCCTAGATTCTAGACAAAATTGTATTAAAAAACAGGACATGTACATTTCTGACATAAAAAATAAGTATTTATTATACCTGGAAACATATTTACCAATTGTGACACACATACATGTATTATTTGTGTTACTAAATAATGCTACTGTTCTAACATTTCATATGAAAAGAACCTTACTATCACTCCGCAGTTATTCATAAGGTACCTAATGAAGCACAGTATGATTGTGATCATGTGCAACAGAAAGAAAACCAAGGCACAGAAATGCTAAATTATTTGCCAAAGTCCCAAGAAAAACAGGCAAAGCAGAAAATAAGAGCTGAAACCTACTAAATACAGTTTACTGACAAATTGCATGCAATTCTTTAATGATATAAAAAATTATACATGTAAATTCACAAATAAACATGTACAAATAACTTAAAAAGCAAGGAAAATTAAGAAGGAATTTTCTATATAGCCTGAATTACATAGAGAAGTGTGGTTTCAAAAATCAAAACTGCTGAAGAGCAAGTTCTAGTGAGATGTAAACATTAGTTTAAAAGAACTTGAGAAAGTAAACACAGTATATTAAATAAAAGATTGTGACCCATGAAGTTTAATTTTAAGAGAGAACCTAACAGACATACACATATCTCTGAGTAAGCACTGAAATATATCTTTATTTCAGTACTTTATTTAAAATACTTTATTTGAAGTTTTGAAAAACAGCATGTATAGATAGTATTTCGGATGTAATAAAAAAGTGTAGACTTTTGGGGTGTGATTTTCAAACAATAACAGTGCCAATTTCAAAATATGAGATGCCAGGGGAAATGGCAGATATTAGCTTATGAGATTGCTTTTATTAAACATAAGAAATTTTATATAAAATTCTTTAACCCAAGAAGAATAGTGCTTAAACAATGTATTTTTTTTAAAGATCACATTATGTCCAAAAATATTTGACATTGCTTTATATCCAGTTTATCTTTACCTAAAAAATATTAAAATATAGTATCAATAAAACATTTAATTTCTTCTATATTACTTCTTTAAAACTTTGCAGAAAATT
The DNA here is from genome assembly GCA_004027715.1 of Plecturocebus donacophilus. NCBI lineage: Eukaryota > Metazoa > Chordata > Mammalia > Primates > Pitheciidae > Plecturocebus > Plecturocebus donacophilus. The sequence continues at coordinate 7,178 of PVKP010009900.1, read as the reverse complement.
TATGATGTTATCTTCTTAATAAAACAAAACCAAGGAAGGGGATTTTGTATATCCATTATTTCAGAGTAATAAAAATATCTTTACCTTACAGATGACTTTCATAAAATTCCAGACATTGGTATATTGTAATAATTCAATTAGAAATAAAAATTTTATAACAGAAACTAAAGAAAGAAATAATATAGAGTAATACTGATCAAATATCTTATCAAAATTAGAAGGTACTTTTTCTATTAAACAACTAAAATATGACAGGCTGGAAATCTATCATAAACTGGTTTTTAAAATAAAAATTATATTTTTCAGTTTCCTAATTTCAAATATACGACAAAAGCACAACAAAAAAACCTAACAAAAACCTATAGGTCCTCCAGCAAAAAGGTCTCAATCAATCTCGTATTTTCAAAAAAAAACCAGTAAGATACAGTAGATACTTATATAGGTTCAAATAATTAATAAGAGGATCACAGCTCTCTAAGTTTTTAACTACTGTTTCAAATTAATCATAGTCCTCAACTCCATCCTCAACCCCAAGGGAATTTTCCTGAATTTTTAAATTGTTCATTATATAAGATTGTTATTTTTTGTTGTTGTTGTTGTTTCATTTACTCCATTATGTGATGCTTATGCTTGGGATTTCATTTCTGACATACTGCAAAAATCATACTGCAGTTAGAATTATTCATGTGGATCTCCTGAACTTGGAACTACTTACTACTTTACCCTAAATTTTAGTAAACTTAACCTTCAGAATAGCTCCCAAGACATTCCACATGAACCACCTGAAAAACATTTGCCAATTACTATAAACTTTCTTAACTTTGTTGAAGGACTTTGTCTTTATTGTAATTTTTACTTTATCTTTCTCATTGGTGGTATTAAAAACACATAAAATTTAAGGCTTCATGCCTGCTTTTGGAAAATTAAGACAAATTATATTCTTAATGACAAAAATAGATTACATTATTTGGAAATAAATATTTAAAAACATAACACTAACATATTTGTTTTATCAATGTTTATTCTTTTTGAAATCTTTAATTTCTGTGTCCTCAGTTAATTTAACAGGGCTTTACCAGAAGACAATTTTTTAAAGAAATCAGAAGGGGTTCCCTTACAAAGTCCCTATAAGCACTGTAAGAACCTCCGTGCCACTGTCCTTTGAAAGTCTGATGCCTCTTTTAAATTAGCTCTCTTTTTGTTCACTCACTCACTCCCCCATCTCACCCAGAGCTTTGATCAATTTCTTCATTTCCGCTAAAATTAGCAGTCTCTTGGCCGTTGGGAAGAGCCAATGTGCAGCATCAGCTAAGATTCCTGATTAGCATTATGTCTGATTAAAAAAAAAGTCACAAAAGGAAACAAAGAAACAAAGACAAAACAGAAAATAAAATCTACCTAGGCCATCTTTTCACCTTTCTTTATTTGGTCAGGGAGAAGCATTTAACACATTTGTTTTAATAAGCAATAAGAAAGTGCTAATTAAATTCTTGTCAATAAAAAGTCTGTCTTCTCACCATTGCTTATAAATTTCAACATTTAGAATATACTAACAGAGCTTAGTAACTTCATTGTTTTGACATAAAATATAATAATCTTAGAACAAAGAGTTTAGATCAAATTACTTTTATGGCCTCTAAATACAGACCACTGTCAACTTCTCTTGTCAAGAGAAAAATAATTTCCTGTGTTAAAAATGCAGATTATCACTCTTATTTACATCTAAATCCAGAGTATGACCATGCATGGGAGGTTAATAAGTGGATGAACTCTGTTTCTGAAGTACTGTTTCCACTACATAATATTTTAAGAAAGGTCCTACCCTGCAATTTTTTTAACATTTTTTCTGTGATGAGAAAATAATAAACATGGAACCTTAATCCCCTAAAAACAAGGTTTCAGCATCCAACTTACCTGACAAGATTTTCATTGTCTCCAGTTCCCTTGCAAGTTGCACATTCAGTTCTTAAATCTTCAGCCTTGGGCTTCTTTTGCAGCACAGACTGTCTTTGTCTTCTCTCTCTAGGAACTCTTTCCTGCCATACAAGGGATAATAAAATAAAACATAACAAAACAAAATAAAGATATGAGGGAAACAATTTTAAGCAAGAAAATTTCTCAAAGTTAAGACTGTGCAAAAGTGCTTAACTTATTCCAACCTCATGTTTTTCTTCCTCAGGAACGAAGCTTCGTTTTCGTCCTCTGGTTCTCTGGAAAAAAAAAAAATCCACACAATATCTAATGTTTAATTAATGATAAAAATAAATTTCCTACGTTAAATGTTATTGCTTAAGTTAGGTACTTGAAAAATCAGCTATTTCTAATTAATACCATATTGGACCACTGCATTTTGCTACCATTTATGCCATAGGAAATATAAAGTAAAAGATTAAATGTACTTTATAGTACTTTACTTTTAAATAAACAGGTATCTGACAGAAAAAATGAACTCTACAAAATTATTTTAAAGGATTTTCTCAACATTTCATAATTGTCCCTAATTATGATTTACTCAGAGCTTAACTTTTGAAAACTTATCACATATGACTTCTATAGCTGAAATGCTAAACCTAGGATCATACTACATACATTGTTTGCCCACATGTATGCATGTGCACTCATGTTTATGTAAAGAAACAATTCTTAAGCAGTCAAAAAGAGCAGAAGGAAAAGGTCTCACATATCCAAAGTCCTAGTTAATGTAAAACTAATTAAAATGCCATATAAAATGCCATTTTAAACTAATTCAGCTATAATTCACAGCCTATATTTCAGAATGCATTTACCATTTGAAAGAACACATACAAATGTTGAAAAGAACTATAACTACATTAGTATTAGCAGCCAATATGTTAGAAATCTCCACCAATCACAGCACAGTCTCTGTGTAGATTCTGTAATTCCCATATGTAATTCCCACTGTTCCTTAGAGACTGGAAGAGAAAGCAGGCACTGCTCCCAAAAATTACTTGGACAGCTGAGATCAAGGAACATTCCGAAGCTGGCATAGATACCAAGTAATTCTAAACAGAATATAGTATAAATATATTAATGTTTTCTTACATTACTGTAACTTCAATTCTTCATGATACCAAGCCCACTGTTATTTAATAGCATGGCCAACTGCATACCATTTAATCTGTCCCTAGATAACCAAGAGTCAACTAAATTAGTCATTCAAAACAAGTAAATTTATGAACTATTTATTTAAATTTATATTGCCAATCAGTGTGTTTTAATTACATTATGGAAGTAATTAGGAAGAAAAATGAAGACTATATTCAGGAAACGTCTTTAAATGCAGACCCTACATTTACAATTCTTACTTCCAAAGAACAATATTGAGACTTGCTCTTCTAAATATCAATCACGACCCATGAGCACTGGCATCTCCTGAGTGCCTACTAGAAATGCAGAATCTCAGGCTTACTCTGACACACGAATTATAATCTGTCTTTTAACAAGAATCCTAAGTAGGTCACATACAGGTAAGTTTAAGGACACCAGTGTAGAAAGCTCCTTAACAACACTTACTCAAGCTCTAACTGAAAACTTATGGCTAGTACTTTCTACATTCATTTTTTTTCCTTCTGTGCCTAGTGCTTTATCTTCTGTCCCCTTAAAAAATTCATCCCCAAATTGGTAAGGACCATATCTAATTCATCTTTCTACACTCAATTAAACTTAACACAATGCTTACGACATAAAGACTCAATTAACTTGTTTTAATAAAATAAGTGGTTAAATCAAAACTAATAAATGATGACACTATGTAATACAAATTAAAAGATTGGACTGATGGGCCAGGCACCATGGCTCACGACCATAATTTCAACACTTAGAGACGCTAAGGTGGGAGGATTGCTTGAGTTTAGAAGTTTAAGACCAGCCTGGGCAACACAGTGAGACCTCACCTCTACTAAAAATAAAAATTAAAAAATCAGTTAGGCATGGTTGTGAGTGTTTTATAGCCCAGATACTCAGGAGGCTGTGGTGGGAAGATAACCTGAGCCCAGGAGATCTAGGCTTCAGTGAGTCATGATAGAGCCATTGCATTTCAAGCCTGGGCAACAGAATGAGACTTTGTCTCAAAAATTAAAAATAAAAATAAAAATTTGACAAAAAGCTTAAATTATTTTTTCCTAACTTGGTAATCTATTATCTAATCTGCATAATGTGTATTTACAGGGCTTTTTACATTCATGTTTATGTAAAGAAATAATTTTTAAGCAGCCAAAAAGAGCAGAAAGAAAAGGTCTCACAATCCAAAATCCTAGCTAACATAAAACTAATTAAAATGCCATCTAAAATGACATTTTAAACTAATTTAGCTAAAATTCACATCCTATATTTCAGAATATATTTATCATTAGACAGAATGCATAAAAATGTTTGAAAGAACTGTAATTACATTAGTATTTGCAGCCTCCCAGATTCAAGCGATTCTCATACCTCAGCCTCTCAGGTAGCTGGGATTACGGGTGTGCACCAGCATGCCTGGCTAATCTTTGCACTTTTACTAGAGAAGGGGTTTTGCCATGTTGGCCAGGCTGATCTTGAACTCTTGACGTAAAGCAATCTGCCCACCTTGGCCTCCCAAAGTGCTGGGATTACAGGCATGAACCACTGCACCTGGCCTACAGGGCATTTCAATAAGGTACTATAAATTCGTACCCAATATCAAGTGGAAAATATTCCAATTACTCATTTGAGTTCTATAAACCTCTAAACAATGGGCAAAAGACTACCATACATTTCCACATTTTCCTTCATTCAACTCATCTTTTAGGTAATTAACTAGCAAATCTTTCATCTAGTTTTGAATTAATTTTTCAAGTATATATGTTAATACTGCAAGTTCATGTTTTTAATTCTTTTAAAGGTGTTTAATTATTTACCATTTTGTTAATAATTTAAATCTTCAAACATTTGTTATGACTCCATCAATTGAAACTCTCTTTGTACCCAGAGAGCAATTAACATCACATGGTATAATGTCAATTAGTGATTCAATCACACAATGATTGAAATGGCTGAATGATTGAAAATGGCTGCATTTTTCTCTATATTTATAAATTTCTTCTCATGTATTAGGTGTATTTGTAATTATCTAAAGTAGTCACTTTAAATTAAGTACATTTATTACCAAACAGTAATTGCTGATGTATTCATGTAATAATTTTGAATAACACAAGACACATAATTTCCATCTATAAAAACAAGCTTGTTATAAAAATATAAAATAGTATCATCTTAGAACTCTGAAAACGCAATCCAGAAAAATGACTTGCTGATGTCACACAGCTGTTAAGTTTCTGAGGTAAACCTTAAATTCAATTATCTCAACTTCTGTGACTTTTCTTGCATGGCTAATCCAAGATTAATAATTTAATCCCAAATAAAGATGAGCACAATCATTAAGAATGCAAATCTCTTACTGCGCTTGAATATACTTAAACTAAACTGTAACACTGTGATGCCCAATGAAGATTTCTTACATTTCAAATGATGCTGGAGAATTATATATACCCAATAAAGAAGAAATTCAAACTAGTACTATAGTCTCCCTAATTTGGTAGTTCTATACTACATACTAATTGATCCATTAGCAAAGTAATTACGGTACTCTTATTTAGCATTTATCACATTACTAATATTTCCAAAGAAAAAAATAAAAGAGAATTTGATCCAAAAGTAACTATACAAAATAACAAGTCCTCCAACCAAGAAAATTTTGAAAGGTATGGGCTTTTTTTTTTTTTAATATTAATGAAGTGGCAGCAACTGTAACTACAGAAATTCATAACTGCCTAATATTACAACAGACAAGGTATCTTAAAATTAGTGTCCTTGAATAAATCCCAAAACATAAGCAGAGCTTTACAAAAAAGAGAACAAAAACAAAAACAAGTTTGGCCCCTCTGATAAATTTCAGTTATTCAAGAGCTTGTCCTATCTAAGATAAATAGAAGTATACATAACCGGGTGGTCTTTTTATAATATATTTTGAGGCTGAAACTACTTTAGCAACTATAAAACAGTGGGGTGAAAATAGTAAGTGGAAGAAGTTAAGAATTTTACTTTTCGGAGAGATCCAAGATGGCCGATTAGCAACAGCTCAGGAATGTAGCTCCCAGTGAAAGTGCAGAGAACGAGTGGACACCACACTTTCTGACGAATTTTTGTTGCCCACAGACCGGGAGAGTCCCGGCAGAGGAGCCACACGGGTCACCAGCGCGACTCTTTTGGTCGGCGCGGCTCTTTTGCCAGCGCCCGGCGCAGCGCTTCCAAACACAGAATATACCAGACGGTCGGGCTGGGCTGGTCCCATCCCCACAAGGAAAACAGCAATTGGAAGCGCTGAGGACTGAGAGTTTCACAGCAAGCACAGCGAACCCGGGAAGGTCCGGCTCTGTGGGGAAGGGGCATCCGCCAAAGGAAAACCAAGAAACAGAAAAACTTCATCACCGGGCGGAGAGAGATCCAAGATGGCCACGTAGCAGCAGCTCAGGATTGTAGCTCCCAGTGAAAGCGCAGAGGGCGAGTGAACGCCGCAATTGCAGACGAATTTTTGATGCCCACAGACTGGGAGATTCCCGGCGAAGGAGCCACGTGGGTCGCCAGCGCGCTCTTTTGGCCGGCGCAGCGCTTCTCGGTGCAGATTGTATGGGACTGGATGCCCTTTTAGTCGGGCTCCGCTGGTCCAATCCCCACAAGGAGAACAGCAATTGGAGGCGCTGAGGACTGAACAAGCAGAGCTGAACCCGGGAAGGCCCAGCTCTGTGGGGAAGGGGCGCCCCCTGAAGGAAAACTAAGAAACAGAAAAAACTTCATCACCAACAAGCCGGACGTCCACTCAGAGACCCAATCTGAAAGTCGGCAACTACAAAGACGACAGGTGGATAAATCCACAAAAATGGGAAGAAACCAGTGCAAAAAGGCTGAGAACACCCGAAATCAGAATGCCTCTCCTCCTACCGGGGATCACAGCTCCCCATCAGCAAGAGAACAAGGCTTGACGGAGGATGAATGTGATGAACTCACAGAATCAGGCTTCAGAAGGTGGATAATAAGAAACTTCTGTGAGCTAAAAGAACATGTTCTAACCCAATGCAAAGAAACTAAGAACCTTGAAAGAAGATTTAACGAAATGTTAACGAGAATGGACAACTTAGAGA
>PVKP010009899.1:0-66512 GCA_004027715.1 Plecturocebus donacophilus | reverse complement strand
ATGTTTCTGTTGACTGAATTTCCTGCTCATTAAAGGTTGGGTTTTACTTATTCATTGAATGTTAGATATCTAGGATTTTATCTTATTGGGTGCTATTTTTGTATTCGTTTATTTATTTATTTATTTATTTAGAGATGGAATCTTGCTCTGTCACCCAGGCTGGAGTGCAGTGTCATGATCTTGGCTCACTGCAACCTCCCCTTTTCGGGTTCAAGCAGTTCTCCTGCCTCAGCCTCCCTGAGTAGCTGGGATTACAGGCACACACCATCACGCCAAGCTAATTTTTGTGTTTTTAGGAGAGACAGAGTTTCACCATATTGGCCAGGCTGGTCTCGAATTACTGACCTCGTGAACCGCCCACCTCGGCCTTCCAAAGTGCTGGGATTACAGGCGTGAGCCACCACATCTGGCTATTTTTTTATCTTTTTGAGACAGGGTTTTACTCTTGTTGCCTAGGCTGGAGTGCCCTCGTGCAGCCGTGGCTAACTGCAGCCTCAACTTCCTGGGTTCAAGTGATCCTGCCACCTCAGCCTCCCAAGTAGCTGGGACTACATGTACACACCACTATGTCCAGCTAATTATTTATTTACTTTTTCTATTTGAGCTGGAGTCTTGTTCTGTCGCCCAGGCTGGCGTGCAGCGGTGCCATCTTGGCTCACTGCAACCTCCACCTCCTGGATTCAAGCAATTCTCCTTCCTCAGCCACCCGAGTAGCTGGGACTACAGGCGCACACCTCCACATCCAGCTATTTTTTTAATGTTTTTAGTAGAGACAGGGTTTCACCATGTTGCCCAGGCTGGTGTTGAACTCTTGGGCTCAGGCGATCTGCCTGTCTCCGTCTCCCAAAGTGCTGGGATTACAGGCATGAGCTACCATGCCCAGCCAATTTTTTGTATTTTCAGGAGAGATGGCGTTTTACCATGTTGCTCAGGCTTGTCTTGAATTCCTGCGCCTAAGTGATCTGGCTGGATGAATATGAACTGTTTCTTGTTTTATGTGAGTCCTGGGAATTGTTCTACTTGTTCTTCATAGTGGTTCTTCTCTGGACTTAGACTGTCTTATCAAAAGTGGGTACTGATCACTAAGCTGAAAACGTGAGAGGAATCCTCTATAGATTTCGAGTGCTTTTTCTGTGCAGCTCACCTGTGTTCAGCTCCCTTCTCTTTAATACTCTATCCTGCAGATCCTAGCTGTCTTACCTCTCCAAATTTTCAACCTTATCTTAAACTTAGGGCTCTGTTATGACTCCCTTCCCCAAGCTGTGGTCTGGAGCCCTCTCAAGTTAGTAAGCGAGAGTATTTGTAGGGCAGGGTATTTCCTGTCTCTCAGAGATCACAGTGCTGTGCTGTTCTGCAGTGTCTGAAAACTTGTTTCGTATACTTTGTCTAGTGTTTTAGTTATTTAAGGTGGGAGGATACATCTGGTACTCCATAACTATCTGGGGGTAGACTCTTAAAATATCACAGATAAAAATAAAGTTGTAGGCTGGGCGTGGCGGCTCACGCCTGTAATCCCAGCACTTTGGGAGGCTGAGGCAGGCAGATCACTTTAGGTCGGGAGTTCTGAGACTAGCCTGACCAACATGGAAAAACCCCGTCTCTACTAAAAATACAAAATTAGTAGTGGTGCATGCCTGTAATCCCAGCTACTCGGAGGGCTGAGGCAGGAGAATAGCTTGAACACGGGAGGCGGAGGTTGCAGTGAGCCAAAATCGCACCATTACACTGCAGCCTGGGCAACAAGAGTGAAGCTCTGTCTCAAAAATAAAGTTGTAACTGTGACGTGTCATGAAGGAGAGATAACTGGTGCTATGAGAGTGTTTACTTGGAGAATCTGAAAGTGCTGCCCATTAATCATCCCACACCTAAGTGTTGAAAGAAAAAGCAATTAAGTTGGAAAGTATGAAATGTAAATGTATTTTAGATAGATCTGTATCATAAATGATTAGTAATCACTGATATAGATTATTGCTTTATCTGGGGCAAATAGAGCATTGTGATGGTTGAAAAAGTATCTTTTTGTACTCCTGTTTCTTTGCATCATTCTTTGATGACACATCACACATTGTAACTTTTGATTATTTAGTAGTCTGCCTCCCCTCCCAACTAGACCATTAATTTGATAAGGCTAGGAACTGTCTGCTTTACTTGACATTGCGTCTGACACAAGACACAAGTAGATAGTCAATAAATAAATGTTGAAGGAATGAATAAGACCATGTTTCATATTTGAGGGTTTTCAGTTAAGAAAACTTTGTTTGCATGAGCAAAGTTAAAATTCTCAGTTTGTAAAAGGGCCTGGCCTAATCAAAGAAATAAAATATTTTCTAACATTTACATGGAAGTACAATAACTTACATGGGCGTATGGCTGTCTTGGACTGAGAAAATAGAATGTGTCTTGCCAGCATGACAGTAACAAACATTTATAATTTATGAGATTTTTGAGTTGGTCTTTGAGTTATTCAGAAGTAAAAGAAAGAAGAGATTTAAGTTTAGTTTTTATTACCTTTTTTCCTTTGGCAGTAGTGAAAGATTATGGGCTTTGGAGTTAGTCTTGGATTTTAATCTCAAGAATACCAATATTAGCTGTGACCTTTGACCAGTTATTTAAACTGCTCCCTCCTCCAACAAGTCTCATTATCATTATTTTCTACTTTTATATCTTAGAGTTGTTTGAAATATAGAGACTATATATATATATATACATATATATATATATATATATATATATATGGTGTTTACATGTAACAGGAATTCAACAAAATGTTTCTTTCTCCACCTTTTCCCGCACTTTTCAGATGTTTTATTTTTGTAACAGTGCTGCTGCTACTTTTCATTGTTTTATTATTTTAAAATTTTTTCTTCTTGTTTCTTATTCTCTGGTTGAATTTCATTATTTTTATTTTTGCCTCTAAAACAGTGCTACTTCTAAGTGACATGTTAGTTTGCTATTTAGTGAAAAGAGAAAAATACACTTACTACTCAGCTATACTTGTTACTTTTGAATAATTGCTATAACTTGTCCCATGACAGTAATTTGTCATTCTTGAGCTTTAATTTTCATCAGATTACACTGTAGTTGAAGATACCCAGTTGGCAAACATACTGCCTAAAATTGCTTTAATAAGTATAAAGTTTTTATTAAGATTTTATGCTGGTTTTCAGTCATTGTATCATATTAAACATTCTTAATAAAAAACACAGAATTTAGAATAATTCTAGTTGGTAGAGAGTTGATAGATTTTAACTGGATCAAGGTTTCTATCACTATTATTGTATTCGTTTCCTGTATCTACTATAACAAATTACAGAAACTTGGTGGCTTAAGACAGCACACATTCATTCTCTTATAGTTCTAGAGTGCAGAAATATGAAAGCAGTTTAACTGGGCTGAAATCAAAGTGTCAGAATCCCACACTCCCTCAGGAGGCTGTAGGAGAAAATGGTTTCCTTGACTTTTCTAGCTTCTAGAACTACATTCTTGGTTCCTGGCCTCTCCCTTCATCTTCAAAGCCAGCACATGGACTCTTCAGATCTGTGTCTCCTTCATCATATTAGCTTCTGTAGCTAAATGTCCCTTTGCATCCCTCTTGTGAGGATAGTTATGATTATATTTAGGGCCCACCTGCCTAATCCGGGGTAATCCCCAACCTCAAGATCCTTAACTTAATCACATCTCCAAAATCCCTTTTTCCAAATAAGGCAACATTCACAGGTTCTACATATAAAGTTCTAGATTTCTTTGGGGGCCACTATTCAGCCTTCTACACTCATTTGAAGGGGCTATCAACAAATCTGACTTTTCAAATGTTAGAGTGTTTTTTATGCAGTCCTACATTTAAAAGTCTGTCAGTTTATTGAAGTCTTCTGTTGATCTTCCCTCTTCTATTTGAGGTTTCATGCAGTGAAGTACGTTTTTCCTTCTTTGCTTGTATCACAAATATTTAGTTGTGGTGGTTCAGAAGAAAAAAAACCTACCTTAAAAGTTGCATCATTTTCAAAGAACTAATAAGTACTTTCTAAAAGAGACCATAGTAAAATTTATTTTTATAGAATCCAGCCTTGTTTCTTTTTGTTTTGTTTTTTGAGACGGAGTCTCACTCTGTCACCCAGACTGGAGTGCAGTTGCATGATCTCAGCTCACTCCAACCTCAGCCTCCTAGGTTCAAGTGATTCTCCCGCCTCAGCCTCCTGACTAGCTGGGATTACAGGCACCTGCCATCATGCCTAGCTGATTTTTGTATTTTTGTAGAGATGGAGTTTCACGATGTTGGCCAGGCTGGTCTTGAACTCCTGACCTCAGGTGATCCACCATCCTCTACCTCCCAAAGTGCTGGGATTACAGGTGTGAGCCACCGCACCCGGCCAGAATCCAGCCTTTCTGACTGCATGTGTACATGCCTATATTTGTGTTTGTAGTAATCCTGTAATGACTCAGAAAGCTTTTACAAAATATATACAACTTCCCCACAAGTACAATTAGTAGAGAATTATATTTTTAAAGCTAAAGCAAGTTGTTTTCCTGGAAAACCTTCTTTATCAGAGACTGAGGAGTGTGGACTAGCTATGACATTTTATCTTAATGCATTTTGGGATGTTGTGAAATAGTGATACTATTGTTTTGTTGTTGTTGTTGTTTTGTTGCTGTTTTGGTTTTTGTTTTCAGACAGAGTCTGTCACCCAGGCTGGAGTGCACCGGTGCAGTCTTGGCTCACTATAACCTCTACCTCCCAGGTTCGAGTGATTTGCCTGCCTCAGCCTCCCAAGTAGCTGGAATTACAGGCGCCCGCCACCATGCCCTGCTAATTCTTGTATTTTTAGTAGATACGGGATTTCACCATGTTGGTCAGGCTGATCTTGAACTCCTTACTTCAGATGATCTGCCTGCCTCAGGCTCCCAAAGTGCTGGGATTACAGGCGTGAGCCACCGTGCCCAGCCTATGGTTGATTTTTGACAGATTGGAATTATTATTTTGAATGACATTTTAAGGCAAATTAAGGTCACTGCGCATAGCATGAGTTTAAAATGATCCAGGTTGTTTGGGAAACTTTTTAGTATTTTATATTTCTAACTAAATTCTAAAGTTTCCTTTGAACCATCCAGCAAAATTTTCATTGGCCAATTTAACAAGTTTTGGAATGTTAGAGGCCTCTTTATCCTTCTATAATCTGAACACCATGCATAAAGGTATTAATTATTATTACGAGTTTCTGAAATGAGAGTATAGGAAGTATTTCAATGCATTTGAGATTTGTTGGAGTTCTACAGCAAAGGTATATTGAAATCAGTACAAAACAGTAATCGAACTCTGATTTTGGAACCAGAAGATGTGGTTTCTAATCCTAACTCTCTAAATGCCTTGTTGTAAGTATAAAAATGGTCTTGTTCAAATGCCATTTCTACTTCCCAAGATTAATTACGAATACAATTGATAGTCCATGCAAACTGAAAATAATTTATTGTACCAGTGCAGACATTTTTAGCATTTTGTTATTCAGTCGGTGGCATACCTTTAGGTATACTTTCATCATCTTCTATCTGCTGACATTGCTTACCAAGGAAGGAGAAAATAAAATCATGGTAAAGACTGATGTAAAAAAAAATATTGTGAAGCGTGCTTACAACTCCCGGCTAAACTTAGGTTTAGAATTTATCATGGACCTGTTTTTTCTCCTTTGTTTTTATTACAATTTAAAGGTGGTTGTACTGAAGCATCCATGCCATTGTCTTCTCTCAAATTACAGGTGTTGGCTCTCAAAAACTGTTAGGCATTTCAGAAGTTTCCTTAGACTCTTGTCCAAACATGAACATTTTAAAATGACAATTGATTAGTTGTATTGATTACTCTTTAAATGCTGGATAATCTGAAAACCTCCCTGTTCTATTTGAACAGATTGCTTTATGACAGAATGCTGCTGCCTTTGAAGTTTGTGATCTAAAAAAATCCATATCCAGTGACCTTATATCCAGCCAACAGAAGGAATAGTGGAGGAAGATAGATCTTGTGAATAAGGAAAGCTCAGCCCATGCTGGCCAAATTACCATGGAAAGAAAAAAATCTCTTCCTCTGGTAGGAAGTAAATGGAAATCTGAACAATGAGCTTAAAGACACTTAAAAGGTATTATAATAAAAGGTGTTTTATCCAGTAAAAGTAAATTGTCCAATAAATAGTTTCTGGATTACACCTAATTTTTTTTTTGAGACGGAGTTTCGCTCTTGTTGCCTAGGTTGGAGTGCAGTTGCGCGATTTTGGCTCACCACAACCTCTGCCTCCCAGGTTCAAGCAATTCTCCTGCTCCAGCCTCCTGAGTGGCTGGGATTACAGGCATGTGCCACCACTCCCAACTAATTGTATATTTTTAGTAGAGACAGGGTTTCTCCATGTTGGTCAGGCTAGTGTTGAACTCTCGACCTCAGGTAATCCACCCACAGCCTCCCAAAGTGCTGGGATTACAGGCGTGAGCCACCACGCTCAGCCTATACCTAATTCTTAACGTCAGCTTGGAAAGAGTCCTAGAAATATGAAAAATTACAGGTAAGGCTAGACTACTGTGATACTATGATATGTATATTGGTGTTTGTCCACAGTTCCTGGCTTATAACTTTCATAGTCTTTGTTATAGTCTATATAATGTTGTTACAATGTTGGGGTGCTTTAGACCTCAGAAGCAGGTCTCAGGAAACAGAATTTCTCTCTGACCTGTTTTTTTGTCTTCCTTTTACATATCCAAGGCAGGACTCTGATCTGATTTTGAGTGACCAGATCCTCATTTCAGAGAGGGTCCTGCCCCATACTCTAGAGAGAGAAATGTGCATAGAAAGTCCAGAAAAATCTGAGGAGACAGGCCTCGTTGGTTTTTTGCAATCAGTTTATTAGCATTAAATTACACCGTTTTTGTCCAATCACATTTTGACATGGTTACCCATGCTTATTCATGGCTATCCTGTGAAGTCTCCATAAAAGGCCCAAGACGACAGGGTTTGGGAGCTTCTGGATAGCTAAATGTGTTTGGAGGTTCCTAGAGGGTAGCATGTCTAGAGAGAGCCTGGAGTCTTCACACCCTTTCCTCTTTTTGCCCTACACATTTTTTCATATATATTCTTTTTAATATCCTCTATAATAAACCCATAAATGTCAGTGTTTCCCTGAGTTCTGTGAGCTATTCCAGCAAATTAATCGAATTCAAAGAGGGGGTTGTAGAAACCCCAATTCAAAGCCAGTTGGTCAGAATTTCTGGAGACCCAGAGTGGCAATGCGTGTCTAAAGAGAGGGCAGTTTTGGGGGACGGAGCCCTCAGCCTGTGCAGTCTGACACTATACTATTTCCAGGTAGATAGTGTCTGAATTAAATTAGAGGATACTCAGCTGGTGTCTACTACAAAAGTGATTGCTTGTTGGTTGGTGGGGAGAAATCTTCCACATTTAGTCACAGTCTTTTGTTTGTGTTAATTGTTGTTGTGGTGTCAGGGAAAAAAAATAAAGCTTGAGTTCATGTTTTTTTCCACTCAGAACTGTTTTCTTAGAACCCTTTCATTTTCATCATTTCAATTGGAAGAGATGTGGAAAGGAGGAGAGATGAGCAATGCCATCAATGCAGATGGCAGATTCCTGAGTGATGTTGATGATTGGATTCCTATTTACATAGCATTTAGGGGCTTTGTACTATTACTATTGTCAGATATAATATTTCAGTAACAATGCTGATAGAACTGTGAAGAGCATGGTACTAGCATCCAGACTAAGTGACAAGTTACTGATAGATCTTGATAATTGTCTCTCTACTGAATTTTATTGACAGTGGGATAGTACAGCAACATAATTATGATTACTTTTAAGGGTACCTGAGTATTTTCATGAAGTGTATATATGTGCACTGATAACATCTTTTATCTGTATTTTGAAGACAGTTTGTGTTATAGTACTTCATTGGAGTGATAGTGTGGATTGGAAGGCTCTGAAAACTTATTTTCAGTCGTTACAATTATTGTAGTTTTTGAGTCTTCCTTCTGCAAGGGAAAATAATCTGTTTTGATGAATGATCCCACTTCTGTAACAGATTATAAAAAATGGTAATAGTGTTAGCCTTTTGAGGCTTTGAGACTGGAAGTTGGTTGTTCATTCCAAAGCATCTCATATTTGCTTTAGACATTGGCTAGATCTTATCACATGTGGTATTCTGAGAAGGATGACATGATAGAATATTTTGATAAAATAGGAGGTACAAAAGTACCTTCTGCTTTTCCCCTGCTGTTCTTCTCATCTGGATTTGGTTTCTTTCAGGCCAAAAAAAAAAAAAAAGTCTAAGAATTTAATTTTTTCAGCATTTATTGAACACCTTGCATGGGTCAGGCATGAGTTTGGTAACAGCAGCGAACTCTCAGGTTTACATGATAAAATAATTATTCTCCCATCCAGTGACTCAGTATAAGATAAAGATATGGGCCCTAGGGTCAGACTGTATACTGGCTCTATAATGTGTCATCTTGAGAGGTTATTTACTGTCTCCATGCTTCAGGTTCCTCATCTTCAAAAGGGAGATAGTAGTAACCCCTTCATAAAGGCTGAGAGTTCAGTAACACAGGCACAGTGCTTAGAACAGTGTCTGACCACGGACACTGTTATAATTAACATCTTTAAAATGTTAATTATAGCCAAAGAATGTACCACATATCCATTTTATAAGTTTAGGCCTTTGTCTTCAGATTTAAGAGTAGCATATTTAAATTAGTAAGTTTGAATTATGTAGCCTGTGGTTTCCCTCCTTTGGCACAAATGATGGAAGTTGTTGAGTAATTTGTGTGCTCATTAATTTATGAAAGAAAAATTGCTGAGACATCACATAATGCCAACTTAAGAAGGTTAAAACTGTCATCAACTTTTTTTTTCCTGTCACTATTACTTTTTTGACTCTGTCAATGATGGTCAGGCTATTCAGTTTTTATTATATTAGATCTGTAACCATTCGGTTTCTGCAGAGAATTTTTAATATTTTATAAAATCAGGAACAAAGTGAAACAGGATAGTTGAACACAATGTTGAAAAGAAAAAGATGAGTAGATGTAGCGGGAACCTGAGATGAGATCATTATGAGAGTGGAAAACAACCTGACTGAGTTTCTTGGCAAATGAGTGAGGAGTAGATTGAGGTGTAGTCTTGTTTGGTTGTAACAGCAACAGACGATTTTTTTGTCTAGCACTGTCATTAAGATACTGAGTGGTGGCTGGGCATGGTGGCTCTCGTCTGTAATCCCAGCATTTTGGAAGGCCAAGGTGAGCAGATCATAAGGTCAGGAATTCGATACCAGCCTGGCCAACATAGTGAAACCCCGTCTCAACTAAAAATACAAAAATTAGCTGGGCATGGTGGCGGGAGCCTGTAGTCCCAGCTACTCAGGAGGCTGAGGCAGGAGAATTGCTTGAACCCGGGAGGCAGAGGTTGCCGTGAGCTGAGATCGCGCCATGTACTCCAGCCTGGGCAACAAGAGCAAAACTATCTCAAAAAAAAAAAAAAGATACTGAGTGGTATGGTGATCTAATGGAAGTTTCTTTTATCAATCTGTTAATTTAAGGAAGAAGTTTAAATCTTAATTCAGTGAAGGCATCTTTTAGGGAATTGAGATAATCAGAAATTTGCCATCTCACTATATTACTAATAAAGAGGGAAAGTATTTAGTCTTAGAAAGTTTAGAAAGGCCTGGAGCAGTGTGGCTCAGACCTGTAACCTCAGCTCTTTGGCAGGCCAAGGCAGGATGATCCCTTCAAGCCAGGAGTTGTAGATCAGCCTGGAAAACAAAGTGAGACCCTGTCTCTACCAAAAAAAAAAAAAAAGAAAAGAAAATTGGGCATGATGGTGCACATCTTTAGTTCCAGCTACCTGGGAGGCTGCCTAGGTAGGATCACGTAGCCTAGGAGTTTAAGGCTGCAGTGAGCTATAAACTATGAGCATGCTGCTGTACTCCACCCTGGGTGACAGAGTAAGAGCCTGTCTCTATTTTTTTCTTTTTTAAAAAAGAAAGTTCAGAGTAGTTAACAGTTTCCTTAGTTAAAAGGCTCTAAAACAAATACTTTTGCTCTTTCTGCCAAAGTACCTAAATAAATAACAGAAAAGAGTAAATACATTTAGGATATACTGGTAATAGGATAGTGTCAATTTTTTTTAATGTGAGGGTGTAACTTAGAAATTTACATAAACTTTGCATATTTCACCATAGTTTAGCCATACTTATTATTACTGGAATAAAGTTTTTAAAATTATTGCCATGATGTGAAATTGTTGCAGGGTGGTATGTTATACTCATGCTGTTGTTTATAGTATCCTTGTAATTCTTATACCACTCCTTTCTCTTTTCTTAAGAAATAAGATTAACTTGTTCTTCTCAAATGTCTCAGAAGAGCACTTGATTGAGATTCTAGAACTCTTTTTCATATAATGAGAGGCTGTGTTTGATTAACAAAGATTTAAGAGTAGGTATTACCACTTTGTCCAGACTTTGAGGCATAAATTTTAAAAGCACTAAAAATAACTGGTTCTTAAATGGTTGGATGAGGCAACCGAAATTGGAGTTCTAATATTAATATCATTGATTTAAATACTGTAAAATGTCTGCCAAATACAAAGGCTTTAGTGCAAGGGTGTCCAGTCTTTTGGCTTCCCTGGGCCATGTTGGAAGAAGAATTGTCTTGGGTGACACATAAAGTATACTAACACTAACTGATGAGCTTAAAAAAAAAGAAAAGAATCACAAAAGTCTGATAACGTTTAAGAAAGTTTACGAATTTGTGTTGGGCCACATTCAAAGCTGTCTGGGCTGCATGCGGTGCACAGGCCATGGGTTGGCAAGCTTGCTTTAGTAGAATTGATACTTTTTCTATTTATAATTTGGGTCAGCTATTATTTATCTTTACTTATTTAGTTAAACCATCTGTTATGCTGTGTTAGCTGGAGAACCTGTTAGGAATTTTTGTCCTGCTTTAGATGATTGGCTTCCTTAAAGTTGATATTTATGGGATCCCTCAGGGCAAGGCTTGCTGGTTCACAATTAAAGCTATGTTGATAGTTAAAGATTACTTCTGTAGGATAACTCTAGGTATTATTAAACACTACAGAGAGAATTCTGAACAGACACAGTTGATGGCAAAACTTCTATCAGTTGGAAATTTGTGGCTGATTTCTTTTGTAAGAAACATTCTCTGGACAAGAGTACCCCTAAATCTGTTTGCCAGGTGAATCTACTACCACTGGGGCTATAAGTTTTTTTAATTCTAAAAAATTATTTTAGAGACAGGATCTCACTGTTGCACAGGCTGGAGTATAGTGGCACAATCATAGCGCACTATAACCTCAAACTCTTGGCTCGGGTGATCCTCCTGCCTCAGCTTCCTAAGTAGCTGGGACATAGGCATGCACCACCATGTCTGGCTATTTTTTAAGTAGAGACAGAGTCTCACTACGTGGCCCAGGTTTGTCTTAAACTCCTGGGGTCAAGTGATCCTCCTACCTCAGCCTTCCATTCCAGGAATACAGGCATGAGCCACCATACCTGGCCTATGGCTATAATATTTTTAACTGGCATTTACTTTGTTAAAAAATTTAAAGCATGTCGTAAAGTGCACAAATCTGCAGCTCAATGGATATTTACATATGTATTTATTTAAGACAACATTCCATTATCTGTGTTTTTAAAAGCAAGCAAATATATTGGATTAAAATTTGCTTAAAAAACAATTTTTCTTATAAATGTATGTTCACATAGAAAATTGAGGTAAGAAAAAATAAGTCACTTGTAATTCTACTGCCATGAACTCTAAACAATTTGATGTATAAGCATTCATTTATTATTTTCTGAATATCTAATATGTGCCAGATATTTGAGGTGCTGAGGATACAGCAGTGATTACAACAGTCAAAATCCTTGCTCTTGAGCAGATTACACTTACTTGGAGGAAAGGACAATACATAAGAAAGTATGTTGTGTGTCAGATGGCGATAAGTACTGTGGGGAAGAGTAAAAGAAATAAAGGGAAGAAGGAGTCCTGAAGAGGCCTGGAAGGGGCCTGGAAGGGGCTGTGATTTTTACACAGTGACCAAGAATGGCTCCACTTAGAAGGTAACATTTGAGCCAAGACCTGGAGGAGACAAAGAAAGATGCTGTGCAGGGCTGAGGGAAAAGAGCACTTCAGGCAAAGGCCTTGAAGGGAGCAGTGCCTGGCATGTTTGAGAAACATCAGGAAGACCACTGTGGCTAGAACGAAAGAGGGCAAAAGACAAATGAGGTTGGACAGGGAGCAGGGGATCGTGTCCTCTAGTTCGCCCTCCTGGCTACATGTGAGAATTACCTTAGAGGCTCTTAAAAACCACTGATGCTGGACTCGCCACCCAGGCCACTGATTCTGGGGGTAGAAGCTGATTTCTAATGTGTAGCCAGAGTTGAGAAACACTGGTACAAGGCCTTTAGGCCTTTTTTTTTTTTTTTGGAGATAGCGTTTTGTTCTTATTCCCCAGGCTGTGGTACAAATGACGCGATCTTGACTCACTGCAGCCTCTGTCTCCTGGGTTCAAGTGATTCTCCTGCCTCAGTTTCCTGAGTAGCTGGGATTACAGGCACATACCACCATTCCCGGGTAATTTTTTGTATTTTTAGTAGAGATGGAGTTTGACCATGTTGGCCAGGCTGGTCTTGAACTCCTGACCTGACCCCAGGTGATCCACCTGCCTCGGCCTCCCAAAGTGCTGGGATTACAGATGTGAGCCACCACACCCGGCCTCCTTTAGGCCATTTTAAGGACTTTGTATTTTACTGTGCGTGAGATGGGAAGCCTTTGGAGAGTTTTGAGGAATGAGCTACCTATGTTTTATTAGTTTAAAACTATATGTTAGGCCGGGCACGGTGGCTCACACCTGTAATCTCAGCACTTTGGGAAGCTGAGGCGGGCGGATCACAAGGTCAGGAGAGAGAGACCATCCTGGCTAACACAGTGAAACCCTGTCTCTACTAAAAATAAAAATTAAAAAAAATTAGCTGGGGGTAGGGGCACACACCTGTAGTCCCAGCTACTCAGGAGACTGAGGCAGAGAATCGCTTGAACCTGGGAGGTGGAGGTTGGAGTGAGCCAAGATCACACCACTGCACTCCAGCCTGGGTGACAGAGTGAGACTCCATCTCTCAAAAAAAAAAAAAAAAAAAACAGAAACCCTATGTGTTATTGAATGTTCTGGACATACAGAAAAGGACGCATCATCCAACCCACTTTAATAAACCATCTGCATTTAACCATGCTTGCTTTATCCTGCCTCCCCACCCTACTTTTTTTTCCTAGGGTATTTCAATGCTAGATTGTGTTTTTTGAGAAGCATCATTCTGGTCTCTGTGTTGAGAGAAGGGGAGGCAGAACAAGAGCTGAAGTGTTTCTTCCATGTATTTTTTTCTTACACTTTAGAGACACATTTTTATACAGTATCCACTAATTTATAAACTATTTTCTTTACTATATTGGACATTTTATGTCACTGGATATGCTACAACTTTGTTTTCTTATGGCTATATAATGGCTTTTGATATGCATTGCCAAGATATTTTCCAGAAAGACTTTACTAATTTGTACTCCCACTGGCTGCTTTGGAAAGTGTCAGGTTTCCTTAAGCTCTCACTAGCATTGAATTCTGCCATTAAAAATGTTTTCTATTTTGACAGGTAAAAAAAGATACCTCATGGTTTTAATTTTAGTTCTTTGATGTCCAGTAAGATTTAATTCCATTTTTATCTGCATTAAAAATGAAGCTTCCCCCTTTTTAAAAGCACTCAATGGGCCTGTGGCTAATGACCTATTGAGCCGTCAAGAAAGGGGAGAATGAAAACACCGCTTTTGGGTGAAGTGGCAGCATGTTGTGTTGTTTTGCTTCAATCAGTGGTGTGGCAAGGTGTTAAAAAAAACCAGGCTTATATCATTTGCTAGCTGTGTGACTTGAAGTCACTCAGGAACCCTGTTTTCATACTGTAAGTTGGGTGGTGTATATCTGCTTCATAGAATTTTCATGAATATTAAATAGAAGCATTTCATATGCCCAGGTCTTTAACCTTTTGACCATAATCTGCAATTAAAAAAAAATTCATCTTACATTGTGACAAGCATATATAAATACGTGGCTAAACGTTTCTTGGAACAGCATATATGTCCTCACCAAGTATGGCGCACTTCTGATATTTTACATTTTCATTCACTTGTAAAAATACCCCTTGTTAACCATTAAATTGATCATGATTCCCTGAGTTGTGACCTAGGGTTTGAAAAACACTGTAGTAAGCTTGTTTTGTTAAGATGCCCGTTTATCTATAGGATTACTTCTCTCAGGTAGCTCAGAAGTCAGTCTCTCTCCTTCTAATAAAACTCACTTTCAGAAAAGCCAATAGGGAGAAGGCCTCCCACTTAGCTTATTGTATTCCTGTATCATATTTTTGGTCTGTGAAAAATGTTAATTGCTTTTCACAGTCAGAAAATGTATTTGGGTTTCTATGATGCCATGATGACTGGGTTGTATTAACACCACTTTTATGAAATAGATTGAATGCATCTAAGCACAAACACTACATCACTACGGGGATTATATTTGCAAGACCCCAAATTGAGACATTATCTGACAAAATAGTTTTGTCTATAGTTTTTGTTACATGAAAAGCTGACAAAAATAGAAAGTAACGTGGGGCAAGGTAGCTTGTGTCCAAAGTCCCAGTGGGAGGTTGAGGTCAGAGGATCCCTTGAGACTAGGAGTTCAAGTTCAGCCCAGGCAACATAACCCCATCTCTTAACAACAACAACAACAAAGCAAAGTATAAGTCACATTTAGGTATATTTAATACAGTCTCTTTTCAACAGAAAAAATAATATGAAACCTGGAATAATCTCGGGAAATTGAGGCTGTATGACTACCATACATAAAATAACAGATGCTATTCATTGGTAGACTTATAGCTAGATCACTTGAGGACCACGCAGAAAAGACTTAGCCAGCTGTAATTAGTAGCTGTGACTATACAAAACTCGATCAGATGAAAGTTAAAGTCACTTTCAAGTTTCAGGGATGTTGGATTGAAAAATGCATAGAGAAAGTGGGAAATTTATTGTTTGAAAAACACCCAGGAGTTTAACTTATTTGGCAATAGAGCTGTGTTACTTTTGACCTCTATTTTAACATTAAATAGGTTTTGTGTAAATTGTTTTTTGATACTGAGCCAGGAAAACATTTTAAGCAGCTGTAAGTTAAAAGTTTGGCTAACATGCATTTACTTACTCCTCCACTACCTCCACCAGCTCACCCTTTCACAATGGAATAATTTAGAGGAGTATTGGAAACATTTTGGTATGGAAAAATAAAAACTAAATTTTATGCCAAAGGACTGTAATTTACCTTTATGTGGTTAGAATTGGATATATGAGATGTGGTTTGAGTGTTGAGCTTTAGATTCTGGCTTTTTTACTATTGGAGCTAAAATAAGGTTTTAAACAAGCTCAGAAATGAGTATAGCAATTCATTGGGCTCAGATGGCCCAGAAGTACATGAATAGTGTGCAGAAGTACATGAATAGCTGCTGAAGCGCACTAGTGATCAGGGATTTGCAGATTGAAACTACGGTGAAATACCATTTCATGTCCAAAATTGGCACAAATTAAAGATGTTACTTGAACATTACCAAATGTTGGGAGGGTGTAGTATAAAACTAATGAGTATAAACTGGTACAGGTGCTGTGACCCTATGACTAGGAATTCTGCTTCTAGTGTATCTCTTGCATGTGTGCACAAGAAAACACACAGGAACATGTTTGTAATGCTATTTTGTAACAGTGCAAAAATGAGAACTACCTATATGTCTGTCAGTAGGGAAATGACTACAGAAAATATTGTCTATTCCAACATTTCCCACGAAATATGATGTGAACAACATATGTAAGTTGAAATTTACTTTTACATTTCTAAAAAGGGAGTCAAAATCAATTTTTATGTCTTTTGACACAGTCTATCCAAAATGCTATCTTTTTAAAAGTGATTAATATGAAAGTCATGGAGATAGATTACATTAAAAAAATGCTAAGTCTTTGAAATCCATTATGTATTTTGCATTTAGAGCACATCTCAATTTGGATGTTAAATGTTTATTGGAAAACTTGATCTTAATTTAAATTTCATAAAATTTCTATTGGAAAGTGTAGATTCACATACCCAGCTTGTTCCATATATTCTTAAAAGCTTTTCAGACACTGACTTGAGTATCAGATAAAGTTTAAATTAATTCACTTTCTCACTTGCACCAGCTGAATTTCAAACGCTCAGTGGTCAGGTGGCTAGTGGCTACCATATTGGATAGTGTAATTATAGCATGTATTGTTATGTGGCCTAGGCTGGGCATGGTGGCTTGCACCTTTAATCCCAGCACTTTAGGAGGCGGAAAAGTGAGAGGATCGCTTGAGCCCAGGAGTTTGAGACCAGCACTGGCAACATACTGAGACCCCATCTCTACAAAGAAAAAAAAAACCTGGACATAGTGGTGCACGTGCACCTGTAGTCCCAGCTACTCCGGAGGCTAAGGCAGGAGGATTGCTTAAGTCTGACAGGTCAAGGCTGAAGTGAGCTGTGATTGTACCACTCCAGCCTGGGCAACAGCACAAAACTCCATCTCAAGAAAACCCGGCCTATATTATATAAAGTAAAATGTGGTGGATTATTCAAATTTTGCGTTGTCAATAATAACTCCTAGAGAAGTGCTGTGAGGTTTTATTGTTTGTTGTGAGCAATTTTAAATATTCACAATAATACAGGGAATAATATACATGTATCCAATTGTCAAATTTCACAAATGTTAACCTTTTGCTCAAGTATCTCTGGATCTTTCTCTTCAGTCCTGAGTTTATTACAATATTTTTTGTTCAGATATTATATGAACTGAGTATTCACTCAGTTTGTAGCAGATATAAAAGAAAGTGTACCTAAAGAGTATTACGAATCTTCCTTGAAGGTGATATTAGCACTTAAATGGTCTTTATAACATTTCATTTGTTTTTGTTTTTTTGTTTGTTTGGTTTTTTTGAGATGGAGTCTCACTCTGTTACCCAGGGTGGAGTGCAGTGGCATGATCGCCGCCCGCTGCAACCTCTACCACCCGGGGTTCAAGCGATTCTCTTGCCTCAACCTCCTAAGTAGCTGGGATTATAGGCGCCTGCCACTGCACCCAGCTAATTTTTATATTTTTTAGTAGAGATGGGGTTTCACCATCTTGGCCAGACTGGTCTCGAACTCCTCATGATCCACTTGCCTCGGCCTCCCAAAGTGCTGGAATTACAGGTGTGAGCGCCCGGCCTTGTTGTTACTCTTTAAGTGTATTTTTATAATTTAAGAATTTTAATTTCCAAATGGAAATTTTAGATTTGATATTTTCTTCAAATATGCCAAGTAAATACTTAATGTCATGAAAGAACTGTAATGCAAACAATGATTTTTTAAAACCTTGAATTTCAGTGTTCACTTAAAGGATTAAAAGATCAAGAAGTTCAGATCATACTTTTTTTTTTCTTTTTTAAAGAGATGGGGTCTTGCTTTGTCACCCATCCTGAAGTGCAGTGGCACAAGCATAGCTCACTGCAGCCTCTATCTAACTCCTGGGCTCAAATGATCCTCCTGCCTCAGCCTTTTGAGTAGCTGAGACTATAAGCGCATGCCACCACACCCAGCTAATTTTTAGATTTTTTTGTAGAGGTGAGGTCTTGCTGTTGCTCAACCTGGTCTGGAACTTGTGGGTTCAAGCTGTCCTCCCACATTGGCCTCCAGAGCACTGAGACTACACAGGTGAGCCACTGTGCCTGGCTAGATTATACAATTAAAAAAATCCTTACAGAAGACATTTTGTAACTATGGGTGTCATATTTTTAAGTCTTGATACCTCTGTTACAGCAAAGTCAGTTTACAATTTTGTATTTGCTACAGAGTTAACTTCGAAGTTTTAAAAAACATGGACCTGCTATATTTTTGGTTCATCACTAGATGGAGTTCTTGCAGTATAACTATGTGTTGGGTGGCCATTAGTAGAAAAATCTTTGCATTTCTCAAAGTTTGTATATATAGTTCTTAAAAGAGAACATTGTATGTATAAGCAGTTAGCTTATTACACATATCATGGTAATAGGAACATACAGTTGGTGGTATGTTAGATTATGCAGTCATAATCTCCGAGTAGCATCAAAACAGGTATCTTAATCATTTTTCTTAGGGTAGGATGTATATTATATATGAGAAAGGGGGTGGTGAGATTTAAACCAGTTCTCTGATAATCGTGTACAATTTCAATTTGTTATTAAGTTGTACAGGATAATTTTTGGAAATTCCAGTGCTTGTGCTGATGCATCTGAAGTCGTGCTATGCCACTTCATAGCGGCACTGAAACTAAATTCTCCAGCCATTACCTATCAAGTTAAATAGTAATTAGTGTCTGTCTGTTCCTGGACTTACCCTTGCCATTCTCATTTTGCCTTAACAAGTATTATTCAGCTTCTCATGCCACTTCAGTACCCCAAAAGCAAGCTGAAGGTAGAATGTTTTTTGTCTTACTTTCCTATTTACTTCAAATCCAGGAGGGTGTTTTTTGTCAGGAATTGGATGTACCTTCAGCACCTGCAGTCCTACAGTTAGGCATATTTGGATTTCTGCTCCTCTCCTACTTTCCCTCATTCCTCAGTTGAGTTCAAACCTATTAAAATTGTCATTCTGTGATTCTTTGGCAGTCTTCAGAAGTGGCCCCTCAAGCATTATTTTCCAGTGTTAATTGTTATGTAATTTCTTCACAGTGCCATTTTAGAAAGATATTTTAATACCTATCAAGGTTAAGAAAAATTAAACAATACTTAAAGGATAAGAAAGAGAAATAATAGCCCCTATCTCATCCCTTCCTTCATTGAGCCCCATCCCCAGAGGCAACTACTTTTAAAAATTGTAATTTTTATTTCTTTTGGTGGTTGCCTCCATAGCTCTAATAAGCTCTTATACTACTGTTTTTTAAATTAAAAGCTTTGGATTTTAAATCCTTATTGCAGAAAGTCAACTGGTAGTAAACTTTTGCCATTTTCACATTTCCCTTTCCATTTATTCCTCTTCCCACCTACCTCAATGCAGTTATTCTTATAAATTTCTCTGTTGGTTCTACAATTTTAAATGGGGATGCCGAAATTAAATTGTGTATGTATGGGGTGGTGTTATGAAGTGAATGAATGACCAGTGTATAGCTTGTATAGTTCTGAACTGCCACCAATCACATGTTATTTGTAGTGGGGGAGGGGGGACATGTTATTGCAAAGTTTATTGTAAGTAAATCTCTTCCTCAGTTTTCATTTGCATAGTTTTTAAAATGACAACTGTTTGAAACAGCAAACTTATTGTCACATAGAGGCTTGGAGATAGGCTGATTCATTGGTTCAGTGATATCATCAAGGAATCAGTCTTTGTTTTTCCATCTGCTGTTATTAACTGAGAACGTTGGCATTGTTCTCAAGTAGGCACCCCTCACAGTACTAAGGGTTTCTTCATGTCCTGATGTCACATGCAAACATATTGTTTCAGAGAGTATTCCTTCTTACATGTGTACTGTCTGTGAGTATACCTAGAAGTTTCTAGCAAAGTTTTCTTGGTTATTTCTTGGAATTGTTTCAGAGGTCCATCTCTAACCCAGCTACTGGCAAAAATGGGATTACCATGACTATCCTTAGTCACATATGTCACTCACAGTCACGTAGAAGAAGGTAGAGTATCTGAGGTTTGTTGGGGGGCAGCAAGGAAGAATACTTTGTAGGTAGCCAACAGGGTCTGCAGCAGAGTCAAATCCTCAGAGGAAAATATTACCAGCCTTATTTCTAATACGTCTTAGAATACTTCCAGGCTACTTTCTTTTGGAAAATTAAAAAGAAAGGGAATTATTTGAAACCATAACCTTCTTTATAATCCCCTTTGCTATAGTAGCCATTTGTACTTACATATCTGAAAAGCATACTTCTAGGCATTAAAGGTAGACTAGGAAATGTACAATTTCTTTTCCTTTCCTTGAGTTTGATTGTATTTATTGGACCTATGCCTTTGTACTCTCTTGGGATAAAGATTTACTGGGTAATCATAATATTTGTGAAAGTATACACTTCATTGGTAACTTTAAAACAGCATCATCATTGATTTTTAAAAATCAGAGCTATCCAAGTAACAAATATTAGCTGTCTGCTTTTTTCTAGACCAAGAACTTATGTAAATCCTGGAAAATAGTTTTTGTTTTGCTCTACTTTTTTATGATCCTCATTTCTTTCTTATTACACAGATGCCTGAGAGCTAAATGTAGTAATTCTTTATGTCAACTCTAGTGAGTTTGAATAAGTCTATTTTTAAAATAAAATTTGATTTTACTACTTTTTTCTCAGGGTTATCTTAATATTCTTCTAGTTTTCCAAATCCATAGTAAGTTTTAGCATTCATCACTATATATAATACTTTTACAGAATTGTAGCTCAAGATGAAGAACTTGAGAATGATTGTTATACCAGTTTCCTAGAATTATTTTATGAATCAACAGAAAAATACTCCAATAAGCTTTTCTTACATCAGTAGTTTGAATTACTTATTTTTCTGGTTATTGAGGTAAGAAGTTACAGAATAGATGGCACTCTATGATTAAAGAGTGTGTGTCGGGGGGATTTTCGTCTCTAAGCTAGTTTAAAGCATTTCAGAACAGTTGTGGTTTTTATTTGTTTTTTATTTTTGAGATGGAGTCTCACTCTGTCACCCAGGCTGGGGTACAGTGGGTGATCTCGGTTCACTGCAACCTCTGCCTCCCAGGTTCAAGTGAGTCTCCTGCCTCAGCCTCCCAAGTAGCTGGGATAACAGGCATCTGCCACTGCGCCCAGCTAATTTTTGTATTTTTAGTAGAGATGGGGTTTTACCATGTAGGCCAGGCTGGTCTTGAACTCCTGACTTCAAGTGATTGCACTCTCCTTGGCCTCCCAAACTGCTGGGATTACAGGCGTGAACTACCGTGCCCAGCATGGATCTATTTGTTTTTAAAATAGATTTTTAGAGTAATTTTTAAAGAATTTTTTTTTTTAGTTTATTAGCAGAGTTACTTTGAGTGTTCTTAGCAAGTATCCATTTAAGAAATAATACTGTAGTCATTACTGAATAAGGCTTGAATTTTATATTACAAATGTAATTAATAATGTCAGTAAAGATGGTGGATTATCCAGACCAACTTTCAGTGAGATATTTACCTCAGAATTTGTCTTTTGATTCTTGTATTATAGTCATAAATATAAATCCTAGGAGATGTAAATACATTACATGAGAGATTTCTAAGATCAAATAATTTACCAGATGCTGGATTATTTGGGGTTAGATTGATTTCTTTACTTCAGAACTTCTCAGAACCTTTAACATACTAATGCGTATTATAAATATTTTAGAATAAGATATAACAGTGTTTGCAAAAGTTATTTAAACATAGAGCATTCATTTCTCTGATTGTTGTTCAATATAAATACACTTTGGGAAATGCTGGTATTTGATCTAGTTAGTATTTGTGTGAACCATTGTATAGAAAGTAGTGTCAAACCATTATGAGTGCCATACAGTTTATGAAAAGATACTAACTTTAATACTTGGATACTTGGAACAATCAATTGCAAATGTATTAGATCTTTTTAAGAGTAAGAGCTAGCTTTTTAAGATTTCAGGTATATGTAAATTCTTTAAAGATTTCAGTTACAGCTTCTATACTGCTGCTTATACAGCTTTTTTCTAAATGAAATTTATGGACATGCCTAGCATTGAAACATACCCATCGTAAAATCTGATGGTTCCCCAAACTCTGCACAGCAGCTTGGTTTTCTCTGAGCTCCAAACTAGTGTTTTTAAGTTCCCGACCCAAGAGTTCTACATGCAAACCCTATAGGCATCTCAGCCCTTCAAAACTGATCTCAAGACCAGGCGTGGCTCACAACTGTAATCCCAGCACTTTGGGAGTCCAAGGCGGGTGAATCACAAGGTCAGGAGTTTCAGACCAGCCTGGCCAAGATGGTGAAACCCTGTCTCTACTAAAAATACAAAAATTAGCCGGGCATGGTGGTGGGTGCCTGTAATCCCAGCTACTTGGGAGGCTGAGGCAGGAGAATTGCTTGAACCCGGGAGATGGAGGTTGTAGTGAGCTGAGATTGTGCCACTGCACTCTAGTCTAGGCGACAGAGCAAGACTCCGTCTCAAAAAAAAAACAAAAAAACTGAGCTCATCTTCCCCTTCCCCTTCCCTAATCTCAGACTCTACTTTCTGTGTTCCATCCTTGCTAGTGCACTGTCTTCTTTTCAGTTACCCAAACTAGAAACCCAGGAGACTCGGATTCCTTCTTTGTCTTATACACCAGGATTTCTTAACCTTGGCACTGTTGATATTTTGAGCTGGAAAATTATTTGTTGTGGGAAGCTGTCCTGTGCATTGTAGATGTTTAGCAACATCCCTGGATGCTACCCACTAGATGCCAATAGCAGTTTCCCTCATTGTGACAACCAAAACTGTGTCCAGACATTATGAAATGTCCTGAGGAACAAATCACCCCAGTTGGAAAACCACTACCCTATATTCAATCCATTACTTACCTACTGATACGGCTTCCTAAATTTACCTTTAATTCCTAATCATATCTTCATCCTGTTCCCTAACATCCCATCCTCTTTCTTTGTTAATAGTTGAGACTCTTTAGTAGGGTTCCGACTAATGTCCCTGTGTCCAGTGTTTCTTTCCAACCCACCTTCTTTTTAGTGCTGCCAAATTTATATTTCTTTTGTTTTGCTCTGTGTGTGTGTGTGTGTGTGAGAGAGAAAGAGAGACAAAATCTGGCTCTGTCACCCAAGTTGGAGTGCAGTGGCATGATCTTGGCTCACTGCAACCTCCACCTCCAAGGCTCAAGCCATCCTCCCACCTCAGCCTCCCAAGTAGCTGGGACTACAGGGGTGGACCACCATGCCAGGCTGATTCTGGTTTTGCCATGTTGCCCATGCTGGTCTCGAACCTGTGAGCTCAAGTGATCTGCCCAGCTCAGTCTCCCAAAGTGCTGACATTACAGGCGTGAGCTACCACACATGGCCTAAATTTATCTTTCTAAAATGCAAAGCTGGCGCTGAACTACGTGGCTCACTCCTGTAATTGTAGCAACTCAGGAGGCTGAGGTGGGAGGATTGCTTGAGGTCGAGAGTTCAAGACTAGCCTGGGCAATATTGGGAGAGCCCATCTCTTAAAAAAGAAAAAAAGGAAAAGCAAAACTGTTTCCTATTTATAATCTCTCAATAGATTTCAGTAGAGACCCTCATGAACTGTCTTCTCTCTTTTTTTCATTCTAGCCTTGTTCTTCAAAGGCACTCATACTTACTTACCTATGCTAAGGTTCTTGCCATACAGTGTATGTAGCCCTCTTCCCACTGTGCAACGGTTTGTTTCAAACTATTTAGGCATCTATTTTCTATCACAGCTGTCAGTTACTTATTTTTAGAGAATCTATCATGGTGAAGAGGATTTTGTTTTTAACATACCCATCTTTTCTCACCAAATTGAATTTTTCAAGGGCAGGGACCCTCTCGATCCTACATCTTGGTATGTGATAGATATTCAATAAAAGTTTGAATCATTTATTAGTATGCCCTGTCAAATGCAGTAACATCCTTATTACTTCTAGGAGTTCTGTTTCCTGTATCCATAGTGAAAATTATTTCCTTAGTCTTTATCATACAGACTTTGAAGTGCAGGCTTTTGACCACAGAAATCTTAAACTATAATTTTCTTTAAGAAACCAGCTATTCAGAAGAGAATTGAAGAAAGCTGAGTACTTAGCTGATATTCAATATCATTTTTTATAAGATAGCTAAAGATTTTTATGCTGAAAAAAATTAAATTGTGTGGATTAATTAAATATATGACTTAATATGATGTAGAAAGTCTTCACCATACTTTGCACTTCCACTGAGTAAGGATTTGTTACTCAGTGCAACGTACAATGTTTCACTTCCACGGAGTAAGGATTTGTCGATTGTAGAAAGCTTACAAAAGCAATATTATTATCTTAATACTAATTCAGCATTTTATAAAATATGCTTATTAGAACATACTCCTATAATCACCAACTTGTGTTATTTAGGTGAATTTAGGAAATTTAACCCTATCAAATTAAAACAACAAAAAAATCAAGTAATCAAGTTAGTAAAAAATAGAGTGTCCTACCTCCCTTCCTTATGTGCCTTAATAGAGTTGTGTATGATTAGATGTCCCTGTGACTTGGAACTAGCCACTCTCAGCCTGACCAACAATACTTTTATCTCAGACTTTAATTAGAAGATAAAAAAAGAAAAATAGGGGTTGCAGTGCTTTTGGAAGATAACCCAAGCTGTAGCACCAGCTCACTGAAAGTCAGTGGTTGAGGATGGGGAAACAGGGAATGCATAAGACCAATTCCCAATTCAGAGTTCATCATCCTTGTATAGTGCCTTGCCAGATTGTTCATAATTATTGTTAAATGAATCTGTATATAATGGCAGTTAAATAAGAAGTAATGGCTCCACTTCATTTTTTAGGGAGTGGCACAAAATAGATCACTTTTTTTTAAGAGAGAGTCTTTAATTTAAAAAAAGTTGTATAGGAGGTTTCCAGAAATAAAACTAGGAAAGAGCCAGGTTACCTACAAGGAAGGTAGCTCCCTTTCACACCAACTCTCTAAGGGCTAAAATGGATATAGGAGACATCCAACCTCTTATTAACCTTCGAAGCCATTTTGCCATGGACTCAGATTTGCCTTGCCTGTTTTTCTAAATTTTCTCCTCCATATTCACCCTTCCTTTCTTCAAATTTAAAATTTTAGAAACTAAAAAATTCTTCATAATTTTAAAATCAATTTACTTAAAAAATATTAAATTTTTCTTTATGACCTTAAACTTCTTTAGAAAAGAAAGATGTGTAGTGAAATGAAAGAAATGAGCTTTATTTGGGCTCTTTAAAAAAAAAAAAAAGGCTTGATAAATTCTGCTTCCAAAAGAGTTTTTACTCAGAATTTGGAAATTTTTGAATTATAATGCTTCTATGTATACATCATCTTATGCTTGTTCATATTGGAAAGAATTCTGTAATGATATTTTAAATAAGTATTTCTTACTAGTTTTGGTTCTTTATAATTTTAAAAATCTCTGTATCTTTAAGGCCCTGCTTGATTTAAGTAAGAGATATTTGTGGTTTCAGCAACTTTGTTTTCCACATACTTCAAAGCATAGTAGAGATTATAGTAAATGTACACTATCCCAGTAAGTTCTTTACCTATTTCCAGAATAATGTGGTTTTAAATGGGTAAAAATATTAACCTTGTGAGGATCAAATATAAGATACTTATATTTTAGCAAAGCACAGTTTATTCTCATTATTCACAATAGTTATGTTCTATAAGGTGCCAGCAACACTAAGTTAGCAGATACTGTACCGAACCATTGCCCTTAGGGAAAAATACTGTGTCATGTTCCTACAAGCTTCTGGTCATGACATTTCTGTCAACTAATCAATATATAATCATGTTTTATGTGTGTTTCTATTTAAAGACACCTTGCTTAATACATATTCTTAATGTATTAACATTGAACTGATGGCCAACAGCACTGTAACTCATGTCTCAATGAGACTTATCTAATACACATATTTTCTCCACATTACAGCCTTCTTGCACCTAGGAACAGCTAGCATCTGGGAACACTTTAGCTTAGGGGCCATTTTAAACAGTGGAAGCACCAATAAAATGTGAAATGTGAAAAACATGATGTTAAATAGACCACAAAAAGGACACTTGTGTATGTAGTATGAGAGCTGAAACAAGAAGGCAATGTCACTTTGTTCAGCTCCAGATGAAAATGTGCCATGTCAAGTGACGCATAGTTTTGCACTGCCCTGTGTGTATCTGTGAAAGACTAAGAATGTGCTGTAGTATTGATTTGGGGGTTACAGATAAATTTTAGTGAGTAGGTTAATTCACATATACAGAATCTTCAAATAATGAGGATTGACTATAATAGTTTTTAGAAAGCTTATGATTGAATACTTAGAATATGCAAATTTGAAAGTTTCTCTTTCAGGGATGTGGAAATTGTTGATTAAGCAGAATCATCCTTGCAGTTTTCATGTTCTCTTGTCTAGTGAAATAAAACTGGCTGCTTTCAGTCCATCATTTTCTTTTCTGCCCTGCAGGGAACAACCTATCTTCAGCACTCGAGCTCACGTCTTCCAGATTGACCCAAACACAAAGAAGAACTGGGTACCCACCAGCAAGCATGCAGTTACTGTGTCTTATTTCTATGACAGCACAAGAAATGTGTATAGAATAATCAGTTTAGATGGCTCAAAGGTAAGCTACGTTTACTTCTAATGATCTGGCTGTTTTTGCTTTTTTCATCAGTATGGCATTTTAGTTTTATTCAGAGAATTTTACCTTCATTAAAATAAAATATTTCCTTTTGAGTTCTTAAAGCTTTTAAGAAACAAAACTGATTATTAAGGTAGCAACATGTTTTGTCCACTAAATTACTTTGATTAACCACTTTATTGTTACATGCCAAAATAGTCTATAAATTTGAGATCATTCCATTTATTTAATATTCATTGCATATCTGTTGTGTCAGGCATTATGCCAGGTACTAGGAATATAATGGTGGACAGAATAGACATGGTCTAGAATTCTAGATATACTGCTATAGACTGGTAACTGTTCAAAGTCCCTACATCTTAGGAAGTTTGCCAGTGTCAATACTAAAGCTTACATTTCTTATCTGAAGAGAAGTATAAGGACAGAACCTATTGTTTTATTTTTAGGAGAGACAGATAGTGTAACAGCTGGGAGCAAGGTCTCCCTGGGTTCACATCTGAACTCCACCATCTACTGAGTGTTTTGTCTTTGGGCAGATTACATCTCTGATCCTCATTATTCTCAACTCAGTACTGGTAGTTGTTAAGGATTAAATGAGTTAATTATTATTATTTGAGACGGAGTCTTGCTCTGTCACCCAGGCTGGAGTGCAGTGTTGTGATCTCAGCTCGCTGCAACCTCCACCTTCTGGGTTCAAGCGATTCTCCTGACTTGGCCTCTCCAGTAGCTGAGATTACAGAGATATGTGCCACCACACCTGGCTAATTGTAGTAGAGACAGGGTTTCACCATGTTGGCCAGGCTGGTCTTGAATTCCTGACCCCGTGAGCCACTGCGCCCCAGCAGGGGATCCTTTTATCATCAGTGAACTTTGTAGAACTCAGAGAAATTAAAAAAAAAATCAGATTCTAAGATTGTAGATTTAAGGGGTATAGAAAGATGAGGTCTTCAGTTTCTTAAAGCCATGAGGCCTTTCCACTTCCAGGAATTTTAGCAATTAAATAAAGGGGTTAAGTGCACAGACTGTAGAAATGTTTGTTTCTACCACCTGCTTGCCATCTGTATTAGTCCATTCTCACACTGCCATGAAGAAATACCTGAGGCTGGGTAATTTCTAAAGGAAAGAGGTTTAATTGACTCACAGTTCTACATGGTTGGGGAGGCCTCAGGAAACTTAGGAGTCATGGCAGAAGATATGTTTTCACAGGGCAGCAGGAGAGAGAATGAGAGCAAGCAGGGGAAATGTCAGACGCTTATAAAACCATCAGATCTCCTGAAACTCACTCACTATCACAAGAACAGTATGGGGGAAATTGCCCCACCATGATTCAGTTACCTCCACCTGGTTCCACCCTTGACACATTGGAGATTACAATTCAAGGTGAGATTTGGATGAGGACACAGAGCCAAACCATATCACCATCCGATCTCGAGCAAAGTATTTAGCTTCTGCATGTAGGGCTGGGCACTGGGGCTTCTGCCTGTAATTCTAGCACTTTGGGAAGCCGAGGCAGGAGGATCGCTTGAGACCAGCAGTTTGAGACTAGTGTGGGTAACACAGTGAGATCCCTTCTCTACCAAAAAAAAAAATTACCCAGGTGTATTGGTGCATGCCTGTAGTTCTAGCTATTCAGGAGATTGAGGCTGGAGGATCCCATGAGCTAAGGAGGTCCAAGCTGCAATGAGCTATGTTTACACCACTGCATTCCAGCCTGGACAACAGAGCAAGACCCTGTCTCTTAAGGGAAAAACAATAACAACAAAAAAACTTTTTTATGCCTCAGTTTTCTCATCTGTAAAAAGAAAAAAATAAAAATACCAAAATAATTTCACCATAGGGTTGTTGTGAAGAGTAAATAAATTTAGGCAAAAGCACAGTGTGTACAGTAATCACTGTACAAACACTGCTGTTGTTATTTATACTATTACCAGGTGATTATTGCCTAGTGTTTTATGGGGAATAAAAAATAATTTAATGCTAAAATTTTCGTCTTTTTTTTCTGTGTACTCATTCCTTATCTCCTTAACTAGATTATAAGACCCCCAAGGGCTATTTTCACTTTGTGTCTTGTACATAAGTAATTAACATGTATTTACCTGAGTAATTGATCTTTTTCATTTTTACTTGGAGGATTTAAAGGACTTGAGAAATAGTAATAGTTCATTTCTGTGAATCTTTATTTAGTGAAGAATAATTTTGTCATATTTTATAACTGCGTCTGGTTTAGTGAAGTTTGACAGATATTAGATATTATAACCTGAGACTCTAGAGTGTTATTTTATTTCTTTTCCCCATATTCGAACCTTGAATTCTCTGAAGTCTGTTTTGTTTCTGGGCCCAAATGACAGACAATATATCTGCTTTAGAAAGGAGGATTAAAAGAGATAACAGAAAAAGATAACAATCCTCCTTTATTAGAAAGGAAGGTTAAATGTTCTAGACAAGTAAAGATCAACTGAAGTAGTCCCATGTACAAGAAAAGAAACCATATGGAAGTGATTAAATCGATTTCATTTGCTAACTTAACGTTCACCAGATTAAAATACTTTGAGTTATTTTAAAGGAAAGCATTTTAGTGATTAAATAATCCTCATGTGTTCTTCCCACCAAAGCAATATGAACTGTTGCTCTGGCATTTCCATTTCTGAATATACTTTACTGATTGTAATTATTAGAATCATAAATAAGTCTTTGGAAAAGCTTTTTGTTTTCTATCTTCTGTAGCAGTGTTATATTTTCTATTTTCTAATTATTTTCTAAACTAATAGTCTTAACTGCTGCAGTTTCTACAGGAGTAGTTGTTTTTTAAGTCAGCAGTAGTGGTTTGACTCAGCTAAACAAGTGTTTTCTCCTTCCCACCCCTACTTCTGCTCTTCATGATTGAGTGGGAAAGCCCTTAGGTACCCTGCCTAGAAAATGTGCACTTGTTCTCACTTAGTGCCTCTACTGTGCATATGAAGTTTGCCTTAAGGTTTTCTGATTATGCTGCAGAGACATCAGCATGGCCACAGGCCAGGATCAGGGCATACTGTGTGATCCGTACATGAGGTAGTAATGACACTGCATTCCCAGTGTCAACATGGAGAAATCCCGTCTCTACTAAAAATAACAAGAGCAAAACTCTGCCTCAAAAAAAAAAAGTGTGGGATTATCTATCATTTTAAGGTTTTCTTCATTAAAGAACACGTAATACAGAGACAAGGAAAGGTTCAGATTGGAGATTAAAATAAAACTTGTAAAAGCAGAAAGAAATTAATTTGAAATAGTTAAAATAAGGGGGTTTAGTGACCAATTAACAGCACATTGGTCAGTTTTCTGCCTATAAAACCTGTTGTTGACTCACTTTTGAGTTATTAGGGGCATATATAAAATGCCCTTATCTTTTAGAAAACATGGAGATCCCAGCTGAGATGTGCCCTCCTCATGACCAGCAAATCTAAATGCCTACCAGTCTTGACCTTCTTGCCTTTCACTCTGTCACATCCTGGTCCTCCCAGTACTTACTACTCTCTGAAATTACATTGGTCAGCTACTTATTTATTTATTTATTTATTTATTGAAACAGAATCTTGCTCTGTCACCTAGGCTGGAGTACGGTGGCATGATCTCAGCTCACTGTAACCTCTGCCTCCCAGGTTCAAGTGATTCTCGGGCCTCAGCCTCCCAAGTAGCTGGGATTACAGGTGTGTGCCACCATACCTGGCTAAATTTTTGTATTTTTAGTAGAGACAGGGTTTCACTATGTTGGTCAGGCTGGTCTTGAACTTCTGACCTCATGATTCACCCGCCTTGGCCTCCCAAAGTGCTGGGATTACAGGCATGAGCCACTGTGCCTGGCCTGTCAGCTATTTATTTACTTGTGTTTACTGACCCCTCTTATTCTAGACTGTAATCTACAATTACATTGCCCCTGTTATTGTTGTCTCAAATTTTTAGAACTGTGCCTGGCATTTAAAAGATACTCAATAAAAAAGTTGAATAGACGAATGATTTCTTACCATTTGTTAATAAATTCTTTTCCATTTAGTCTTTTCATTTGATGTCAGGTTACAGCAGTTATTAGCCACATTTTACAGATCCAAAATGACATGCTAAGAAAAGCAGTTTTTGATCTGAAGGGTAAGGAAGCAGTATAAGCATGAATATGTAAATTTTGTCTGAGGTAAAAACACTTAATCGAGGATAAGGGTTCTCATATCATAATAGATGACACATCTTCTGTCTGAGAGGAAAGGACCACTGTGTTTTGTTTTTTTTTAGTAGGAAAGGTGTCATGCATTCATATTTATGACTTCTTCAATTCCTGCATAGCTCATAAATATTTACTTTTATACTGTTGTTCACATAGTAAGCAGATTTAGTTTTGTTCAAAAAATGCTTGATTTTTCATTCCACATTTAAAGAGTTCAGCAGATGACTGCTTATGGATTTGTTAACTTCTATCTATTAATTTGGAATCACTTTTTAATCTTAAATTTGGAGTGCATTCGACTAAAAAAAGATTCCTCACTTTTATGGTATTGGCAGAGAGAATGAGTCAATATTTTATGACAATTGAAATTTATTATGGTGATCACCAAAGTTAATATTTAGTAACATGTTAAAATGCTAGTTTTCTAAGAAATTATGTGTTAAAAATGATAGCAATTCTCAACATCATGAATCTATACCGTTTTATGAGAAAAGAAATGAGTATACAGTTGACTCTTGACACTGGTTTGAACTATTCAGGTTCATATACATATGGATCGAAAAATACAGTATTTGTATGATGTGAAAACCAAGTATTAGAGGACTGACCTCGTATATGCAGGTTCTGCAGTGTTGACTATGGGACTGGAGTATGCATGGGTTTTGGTATACACAGCGGTCCTGGAACCAATCTCCCAAGCATAGCAAGGAATGCCTCTATATTTAGAGATCTGTTTTTTCCTTTAGTAAAGGGAAAAAGTACTAAACAATTGAAAGTCTTTTCTTTATCATAATGTATTTCAGATAAATCAGCTTGAAGAAAACTCAATTATGGATTTTAGAAAATGAGTGTCATATTTTCTATTTATATATTCATTTTTGAAAGATTCTTTAGAGGGTGGCACTCTACTTTTAAATAAACCACTATTAAGGCCTACTTTAGTAATTATCATCCAAAGTTAATTAATATTGATTCTAAACATTCAAAAAGAAAAAACTGACCACATTAAAAACTCTTTGGCAATTTTTTGATCACAGGTAAACTTATTGAGTGAAAATGTTGAAATTTTTGATAGAGTGTCATCATACTTATATTTTAGTTAACATCATTTCCACACTGTCACTTACAATGCCAGAAACTGTTTCTCTAACTCTCTTTATGTATTTAACATTGTGGCTTATTAATAAATCGACGTTTTTATGTAACAGAATGGTCTTATATTTAAATGCCTGTTTGCTAATTTTTTGTTGGTTACTCATACTTGCTTTATCTTCCAGGCAATAATAAATAGTACCATCACCCCAAACATGACATTTACTAAAACATCTCAGAAGTTTGGCCAGTGGGCTGATAGCCGGGCAAACACTGTTTATGGATTGGGATTCTCCTCTGAGCATCATCTTTCGAAAGTGAGTTAAATCATAAGATTTGAATGAAAATCTTCATCTTAAGTCATATATTTTAAATATGTAATACCAAATGGAGAGTATAAAATAAACGAGAAATTTATTTAATATTCTCAGAACAACAGTAGCAACTTCAGAGCAAGAAGCAAGAGATCATTTGATTCTACTGTCACATGGAAAATATATCGTACACATTAAAAATAGGCATCATTGGTTGAGAAGGATTTGTGTAGTTAATTGTCTGTATGATAGGAATAAAGAGTTGAGGATTATCACTTCAGAATGGATTTTTGTCAGAGATTAGCACCCTCAACTGGAGATGGTCTGCAAGATAGGCAGATACCAAGCTCTTTTGAATCGGGAAAACTCACTCAGACAGAGATATAGATTTCAGCATTTTGATGTGACAGCAGGTACATATAAATTACTGTGTTTAGAGAAAATTGTGCTTTATCTGGATGTGGAATATTCTGAGCTCTGATGCAGTGCAGACTGAGATACTATAGACATCATGAGGAATTTTTAAATAATACCAAGTGACCAGAAAGGCCAATGAAATGCAGAGCATCTGCAGGCTAAGTATTGGAAATAAAACAGTTCTGTCAATAAGCAAAAGCCACGTAATGTTTATACCACCAGCAGCTTGGTTTCTTGTGGATGTTACACAGAAAAGAATATATAAGAAAAAAGAAACAATCTCAGTATACTAAGATGATCAAGGAGAAAAGTACAACTCACTTTCCTCTTCAAATCTTGGGCCTACCAGACCTAAAGATTTACACTTAAAACCTCTGTTTGAAGTATTCAGTTAAAAGGATAACCAGATTTTAAAAATACTTTACATGTGATTTGGTATACGCAGGATCCGATACTAAAACTCAGGCCAGAGAGCTGAAATTATTCAAGTGCAGAGAAATCAGGCTCTTGTAGATATACACTGTTTATATTCACATTAAACTTTAAGCCGTTTTCTTTACAGAAATTTTTCTGTATTCCAATTCTTAAAACTGTGTTCTCTTTAGAAATCTTACACTTTTGTGAATATGTATTGAATTTATTTTGTTTCCTTCTGATTATAAACATTTCTTAACAGTGTTTTCAAGTGTTTTGGTTATCTTTTGGATATGAATTATAGTTTAAATCTCAATTTTAAGGCTATTTTAACTTTTGCCTTGGTGATTATGAATCATTTTCTGTCAGATGATTAAAACAAATATTAGGGCCGGGCATGGTGGCTCATGCCTTTAATCCCCGCACTTTGAGAGGCCAAGGTGGGCAGATCATTTGAGGCCAGGAGTTGACCAGCCTGGTCAACATGACGAAACCCCGTTTCTACTAAAAATACAAAAAAAAAAAAATAGCCTAGTATGGCAGCACACATCTGTAATCCCAGCCACTTGGGAGGCTGAGGCAGGAGAATCATTTGAGTCTGGGAGGTGGAGGCTGCAAGATTGTGCCACTGCACTCCAGGTTGAGACAGAGCAAGACTTTGTTTCAAACAACAACAACAACAACAAATAAATATTATCTTTGGTTTCTCTTATATACATCTTATTCTTTAAATATATTTCTTGAACTGTGGTGAAGATAAGAGTTTTACGTTCAAAGTATCTCAGCATAACTAGGATACAGGTATCCAGTGAACATTTTGCCCTTCCATAAACAGTTCTATTGAGAAATTATATGTTTAATATTCTTGCCATCATTCAGAACCTTTTTAGAACTTGGGGGTTTTTCTGATTTGTTTGGATTGTCTATTAAAGACTATAGCAAAAAAAAAATCTATAAATATATCTACTTGCTGAATTTCTTAACAATACAAGAACTAAATTGTGGATTATTTTCTCAAACTTGCCTTAAATGCTTTTTGGGCTAAGTAATTTTGTCTATAAATTAAGTTCTTCATTACATCTTTCGGGTTACTGAGCAGCTAACTAATGTAGCAAAGGAATAGTTTATTATCTTCCGTCAGTTCTACTCTTTTCCCTTGTTTCAGCTTTTCTCTGAGAATGACTTTTATTTTTCAAAAAAAATGTTTTTCTTCTTTAAAGTTAGCATATGCTTTTGACCAGTCTTACTGGTGGTAAATCTCCTAGTATTTGAGGGTGGGTTGAATATTGGGAAACAGCTCTTAAGCTCTTGGAGCCAATTCAAGCTTATATATTCCCAGAACTTGGCTCAAGGAGCTTAAGATCGATCTCTCCTGAATGTTTTGATCAAAGATGACAAAATCATAATCTATTTTTTCAGGCTACCTTGTAGACTAATTTTGTTGTTTTGCAGACTATAGAAGGCTCAAAGGAGTTTATAATTTTTTAGATAAATGAAGCAAGTGCCTAAATATTCTAGCTTGTTTCATCATTTAAGTCATGAGTAAGTCAAAACATTTTAAGTCTTTGGAGAAGGCAATTCTAGACAAAGACGTCTCAAAATGAGGGAAAGTCGCATCATTGGAAAAAAAAATATGGTCTCTTAAGATTAACTGGTATGAACAAAATTCCAACTATGCTTGGATTGTTAGAGTGCTTACTAAGTTGTATTTTGTTATCATGGAAACCTAAGCTGTCACTTTTTTCTTTTGCTGAAAACTCAGGATATAAAAATTAGCAATAGTGTAGATTTTTATAAAGTTGAGAAGGATTTTAAACATTCACTATTGTGGAATGTTAAATTAGTGTAAGAAAAACCTTCTGTACTATTTCATATAACATAAAGAGAAGTTTTGTTTTGATTTTATTTCTGCCAACGTGAGTGAGACCCTTGTAACTTTGTATTCAGATGTTTTCCTGTTTGGAGATACTCTGTTCAATTAGAGAAGTATAGTAGCACGAATTCACTTTCCTGAGCTACAGATTATAGGTAGAAGTGACAAGGTTTAAGGTAAGAAGGAAAAGTTGTGATAATGACAGCTTTAATTTTGACCCCCCTCCATCTCTCGAAGGTTAGAATATCACAAGTCTTTCCTTGCAAAATTTTTCTTCCCAAGATGGAAATTAAATCTGAGTTGGGTTATGGTGGTTTGAGAATATAATTTCATGTTTTAATTGCCAACTATAACAGATATTTTAAGTTGCATAGAGATTGGGGGTTTTAAATGTAGTTATTCTATAGTTTTATTCTCTCTGATAGTAGTGATAGACTAGCTTCCACTTCCAAAACATAAATAGATATTCTTTGTGGCCAGGATGTTTTATAGTTTCCTATGAGCTCCTAAGAATTAGCATTTCACGTACAGTAATTTTTGTTCTGAAATTGTTATCCATGTTAAAGACCATTGAGTATTCCTTTCTGCTGCTGCTGTACATGAGCTGTTTAGAAATCTTTGGAAATTGAATTTTTTGTTATGTCAGTTAGTGCAAATACTAAATATTATTTGTGTTGAAAATAAAATGCCTTATGTCTTATGAGAGCTTTATATTTAGTAAAATTTAAAAACATTTTCTAAATACTGTGATATTTACAAGTGGATATTTGTGAAACTCAGGTGTCTCAATGATAAAGACAGCACAGTATGCTTATGTTGCCTGATTCTTTCCCCTGCCTTGGTCTTAGTAAATTATTTCTGAAGAACCAGGAGGCCTTTAGCTAAGCTAGCTGACATTGAAGTCTGACTTAGATATATCAAGATGTTTTAAATAAGATTTGTCAGAATACTTCGGAGTGCACAGACAAATGTTTGAAACTAGATTTCATTTCCTGTCATTTTCATATTAGAAGCTATAATTGATTTGGAGGCTATGTTGCTTGTGTAGAGTCAGTTATTCAGAAAATGAATCACTTTATTAAGGTAAAAGTGGGCACTATTACCTATTTTTTATTTGGTTAATGTATATAGTCTTTATACATTCAGTTTGCAGAAAAGTTTCAGGAATTTAAAGAAGCTGCTCGACTAGCAAAGGAGAAATCACAGGAGAAGATGGAACTTACCAGTACACCTTCACAGGTAGGTATATAATTTCTATTCTTAACTATGAGCCTTGTTCATTTCAGATAGTATTCTTTATGCCAGAATTAAATCTCCAAAGTACACATGGAAATGCACCCTTTAGTGCAGTGGTTCATGCCTGTAATCCTACGACTTTGAGAAGCTTAAGTTGGGGAATCACTTGAGCCCTGGAGTTCAAGACCAGTCTGAGCAACATAGGGAGGCCTCATCTCTACAAATTAAAAAAAAAAAAAAATTAGCCAAGTGTGGTGGTGCAAACCTGTGGTCTCAGCTACTTGGGAAGCTGAGGTAGGAGGATCACTTTCCTGAGAGTGCAGCTAAGACTGCAGTGAGCTGTGATTGTGCCAGCCTGAGCAAGAGCAAAACCCTGTCGAGAGAGAGAGAGAGAAATGTGCCCTTTAGTTAATTTGTTCTAGTGGAAAAAGGTTTCTCTATATGCCAATGTCTACACAAATATTTTTAGTCAAAATTTCAGTTTAGTAGTTAAATTCAAATGACTTAATGTGCTTGTAACTTAGCAAAAGTACATAAAGATCATGTGATGATCAGTCATATGTAAGCACAAAGGGAGTCACAGGAAAAGTTCAGGAAAACAAGTTTATTATGCCCACAGGTCCTAGAAACAGGGAAAGTCTTAGGGTGGTCAAG
Organism: Plecturocebus donacophilus; assembly: GCA_004027715.1. Classification (NCBI taxonomy): domain Eukaryota; kingdom Metazoa; phylum Chordata; class Mammalia; order Primates; family Pitheciidae; genus Plecturocebus; species Plecturocebus donacophilus. Next base: position 29,870 of record PVKP010009899.1, on the reverse strand, counting down.
AAACAGAAAGCAGGAGTGAGGGAAAAGCCAAGGTAGAGCCTTTATTGGAATTTCCATGGGAACAACAAACCAAGGGAGAAGAAACAGTTTAGGATTGGCTGGTTTGAATAATTTCAGGGGGCTCTAAACTATGGGGGTAGTCCCTCATTACCTGGTAACTGGCCATGGAATAATTAAGTTAGAGGAATATTGTCTCCTGGGATGTATGGACCAGATACAGGAGATATGGCTCTGGATTGGCTAGTTTGCATATCAGAGGCATACTCTGGACTGGGCTCTTGCTGTCCTTAAGAATTAGCTAGCCCTAGAGGGAAGAAGCAGTCTCTTTCCAGCCAGGAAATGTTTTTTAAAGATGTCAAAATGTCATAATATACATAAAGTTAAAATATGCATGCATGCACACATATGCACAAACAATAGGGTTTATTTACTGACTGACTGAGATAGAGTCTTGCTCTGTCACCTAGACTGGAGTGCAGTGGCACGGTTTTGGCTCACTGCAGCCTCTGCCTCCCAAGTTCAAATGATTCTCATGCCTCAGCCTCCTGAGTAGCTGGAATTATAGGGATGTACCACCACACCTGGCTAATTTTTGCATTTTTAGTAAAGGTGGTGTTTTATCATGTTGGCCAGGCTGATCTCGAACTCCTGGCCTCAAGTGATCCACCCACCTCAGCCTCTCAAAGTATTGGGATTACAGGCATGAGCCACCACGCCCAGCCTGTTTTACATACATTTAAAATATGCTTAAATCTGACAGAACATCTTTATGCTTAGTACTGAGACAATGGTTATAGGTTTTACAAAAGTATCACTTTTTCTTTTACCAAAAGACCTTTTACTTGTGCATCATAATCTTTCTTCCTTGGAAATTATATCTCTAAGTAAAGTTGATTAAATAGTTACATTTGGTACTTTTATAATACAAGGGTTTTACTGTCTGATTCATATAGAATACCAATATTTTCAGCTTTTTAACAGTAGGCTTTTCTAAAATTAATTTTTATTTAAATTGTGTTTTAAGAGTAGGATTCAGCTCTGTGCTGTTCTCTTCTGTAGTAATTGTTTCTGAACTGTACTCAGTAACTTTTATGGAAAGGAAGAATCTGATGTTACAAATGTTTCTCTGGAATAATGTCAGTAGTAGCAGATTTACTTGGAACTTTCTTGAAGTAAATAGGAATTGCCTTGGAATTTAATGACTAACCAAATGATTGGAACAGTTCAGAAAATTATTTGTTCTTTATCTCCCTCTCTACTTTTTTTGTTTTTTTTTTTTTTTTTCTTTTTGGAGACGAAGTCTCATTCTGTTCTGATTGGAATGCAGTGGTGCCATCTTGGCTCACTGCAACCTCCGCCTCCTGGGTTTAAGCAGTTCTCCTGCCCCAGCCTCCCGGATGGCTGGGACTACAGGTGCATGCCACCATGGCCGGCTAATTTTTTGTATTTTTAGTAGAGACAGGGTTTCACTGTGTTAGTCAGGATGGTCTCGATCTCCTGACCTCGTGATCTGCCTGCCTTGGCCTCCCAAAGTGCTGGGATTACAGGCGTGAGTCACTTTTATCACTCAACTCTTTTTGGTAAATTCTACTGGTATAGAGTTGATTTTTTTTAATATAAGAATAAAAGAGAGCTCTGTCAAATGTGCTTAAAGTACATATTCCCTCATAGACTAAAGGTGTACTCCAGATTGAAGCCAAAGCTTCCATTATACGTCTGTACATGCAATGACCTGGGATAACTTAGATGATCATTTTGAAACTTCTCTTGAATCTGCCTTCTCCAAGTGCTGTGAATGTGTAGTGATACTTTTAAACATAAAAGCACTTTTAAAATTAAGTGCCAATACATGTTGGGAGCTCTAATTCCTCTGGTGAATGATTCCAGTGTTACAAGAAGATGCAACAAACAGCACATTCAGTAAGAGAGTACTCAAAGGATTTTAATAAAATTGTGATGGATTAAGCTTTACCATTGTAATTAGTTCTTGTTTCTCTAATCATACCTTCCATTTTTGTTTAATTGCTCATGAACCATTATAAGTTGCTGCTAAGACATCTGTTCCTCTTTGGTGGAAAGAATGACTTTAAGCCTCTGTTTTGATTAAAAGAATATATCAAAGAGGCTTATATTTGAAAAATACTATGAAATATAAAGAATAAGGAAATATCTTAAGTTTATTGATATTTGATAACCAAAATAAATAGAACTAAATTTATCTTATGAAAACATTTGAGGTCTAATTGTCAATTTAATATACAGAGGCCAGAGAGAATTGTTGTTTAAAAAGCATTTATCAGCCAGGCATGGTAGGCACCTATAGTCCAAGCTACTCAGGAGGCTAAGATAGGAGGATTGCTTGAACCCAGGGGTTTGAGGCTGCAGTGAGCTACAATCACCTCACTGCACTGCAGCCTGGGTGACAATATCTAATGTGTCTGTTTTAGTTTGAATTGTATGACCATTGGCCATGCCTACCTACCCTACTTGATTCTCACTGGCTTAATACAATCTGCTAAATTAATGCTGCCTGAAGAATGTAACATTACTCTGGAATTTTGCAAAAGAACTGTTAAGTGGGATAATTGATAATAGGTTAAATAGGAAAATCGATAATAGTAGAAACTTGGTTGGCCATAGCTTTTGTTTTTATTTGAGGGAGGTATAAGAGACTGACTGGTTAAAAGTTCGAGTCTGACACACCTAGACATAAATTATTTTTGTTGCTCTGTATTACACTTGGTTGTTTAACACAAGTGTGTTTATACATTTATAACATGAGTATTTTTTTTTTTTTTTGAGACAGAGTCTCGCTCTGTCGCCAGGCACCAGGCTGGAGTGCAGTGGCGTGATTTGGCTCACTGCAACCTCCACCTTCCGGGTTCAGGCGATTCTCCTGCCTCAGCCTCCTGTATAACATGAGTATTACATTACTTATAGGATCATTGAAATAAATAAGTATGGTAGTCACACAGTGTCAGGTCATGGTTAATAATAGGGGCTCTAGAATTTGGATTTGAAACTAGGCTCCAACCCTTAATAGTTTTCTGAGCTTAGGCAAGTCACTATTTTTCCTCCTCTGTAAAATGAGAATGAGAACAATATGTCCTTATTAGGAATATTGTGAGAATTAAATGAGGATTAGGAAGTACTTAGCATGTAGTAGTAAATGCCTAAAAAATGGTAACAACTCATGTAGTTGTAATGGGGAGAATGATGATGTAAAGCATCAACCTAGTGTCTGGCACTAATGGTTATCTTTAAAAATTCAGATGCCTTAATTGTATATTTATACAATATATATATATTTGAAAAATACTATACATCGGAATTCTGTATCAGAATTCCCTGAAAGACTTGCTAAAACTCAGATTGGTGAGCCTCACTCACAGAGTTTCTGATTTAGTAGGTCTAAGATGGAGCCCAAGTATTTGCATATCTAACAACTTTCTAGGAGATGCTGAAGCTGTTCCTATGTTAGATATTATATTGTAGAATATTATCTATGCCTAATTCAGGTGTGGGTTTTATTTTAATTTTTAGCCATTTACATTTTAGTCATTTCATAGTATTTAGCCTGGCTCTCATTAAAATAACCCCTCTAGTTTTCCATTCAAAATCAGCAGTTTACATAGTACTTAATTCAGTTATATAATTATATAAATAGAATTGGCATAAACAGGTTTGGAACACATGCAGCTGACTCTTGGTAAGCATTTCATGCAGCTGGTGGGTGCACAACATCCAAGCAGAGTGACAATTAACCCACTAACCTAAAGCATCAATCAGCCAGTATACTTTACATAGCGAAGGAAGAGCATAAATTAATCCAGAAAGTCAGATTATAAGAACTTCTGTGATTGTCACAAAATGGATTTCAGAAAGGTGGCTGTAGATGGTGACCAACTATAGGAAAAATGTGTGACAGAGGATATGGGGATCTTGTTTGAGATCTCAGCCTCAACTTCCTTTATGTATCCTTTTGCTGTCTTTTTGGTCCCTTTTTCTTTCTTCATCATTCCCACTGTTATGGGATCTCAAGACTATTAGCTCCTCCCCTAGTTTTTCTGTCTGACTCTCTGCTCAGAAAAGAGTAGTGTTCTCATCTTTAAGTATAAAACGCTAGAGTGGACTGAGTCTTCCATGAATGTTTGTTGGACTGAGTCTTCCTCGAATGTTTGTTAAATGGTAAAGAAAGGGCCTTGTTTTCCTTAAGCCAACAGGGATGAAATTGTAATGGGAATTTAATTTCAGGTTTTATTGGCATGAAATGGAAGATGGTAGTGCTATTTGGTATAGTGGGTCATGGGAGTGCTGCTGCCTACCTCCCCAGCCCACCCTTCTAATACAGAGTAGGTCTGCGATACCACCCTAAAGGCTTGTCCGAGAGTGAGGGTCAAGGTCAATTTTTTTCCATGTGTTTCAGAATATTTCTCATTTTTTGGCTTTCATAGCCAAAAATTCAGCTATGGGTTTTATTTTAATTTTCACTTAAGTTACCCACTTCACAAATGGGTAGGAAGAGAGAGAATTCTTAAGCATTTTCTGAATCTCACATCTGTGCTTAGGCGCCTTTTTTATAATAGGTTGCATCTGCTAGTTTTGATTTCCTTGATATTCTCTCAGATTTTTACTTCCAAAAATATATTTTTCTTCAATGTTATTATCCTTTTTCTTACTGCAGATTATTTGTTTTGGTGGGAGATATAGGGAGAGTTTCTCAGAAACAAAGTGAGATGTAAGTGGTTTTATTTTCTCAAAGCAAGGATATAAAGGGTATAGAAAGGTTCATTTGATCTGTTTTTATTTTATTTTTTGCTTTTTTTCATTTTTCTTAGCAGCTTTGGGTACACATACCAAAAAAGAATAACTGAAGTAGGATGTTTAGGAAATTACACAAAATTTAGATGAAAAAAGAAGTAGATGCTTAGAATATGTTAAATAAAAAACATGTTTCAAGTACTATTTTTAGCATATGTAAAATTTCTGGAAGGTTTTACAGAATACTTTTGGCTACCTCTGGGGTAGTTGGAGGGAAAGAGGGTTTCATTTTCCTTTTGTGCCCTCATGTACTGTTGGAATTTTTTCTTGTTTTTCATCAGTAAATACTAATTTTATGTTTTTAAAGCTGACTTTTAAAAAACCCAATTTCTCAGTTGGTTCAGAATGAAAAATGAAGTTAAAAAAATAAAATACCATGCTTTGGGTGGGCTTTTTGTTTTTCATTTTAGGTATAACGATCTGGGATAACTATGCCATTAGTTAAATGTAGCTAATCAAGTTTGCTGAAGAAAAACTTGCTGCATTGAGATGTTGAAATTGCTGCAACCTCTCTCTGTTTCTCCCCTTCTTAACTTGCCCCTGGGAACAGTCTACTTTAATAGCGTTTAGATTTGTAGCCTCCCCACGTCCCATGCCTCAAACCCTATTCCCTGTTATTTTACCCTCGAAGTGACAGGAGCATATATCCCAGAAGATGGTAACAGCCATGAGTCAAACTGCTACACTGCTACTCCTCTTCCTCTCTCTCTTTTCATCCCAGTGTACTTTTGCACACTCTTTTCATCCAGTTCCAGTAAATCCCTGAGTTAATCCTTAATTGCTAACCCTGGTTGTGCCCTTTAACAAGATAATTTTGTTTTGTTTTGTTTTGTTTTTGAGATAGAGTCTTGCTCTGTTGCTCAGGCTGGAGCGCAATGGCACAATCTCGGCTCACTGCAACCTCTGCCTCCTGAGTTGAAGCGATTCTTCTGCCTCAGCCTTCCGAGTAGCTGGGATTAGAGGTGCCTGCCATCATGCCCAGCTAATTTTTTCTGCGTTTTTGTAGAGATGGAGTTTTACCATGTTGGCCAGGTTGGTCTCAAACTCCTGACCTCAGGTGATCCGCCCGCCTTGGCCTCCCAAAGTGTTGGGATTATAGGCATGAGCCACCACACCTAGCCAGTAATTTGTTTCTGTTGTCATTTCTACTGAATTGAGTCTTCACCAGTTTAACTGTTTAGCAGATTGCACATTCAACCTTTCATTATTTTAGTTTGGCTTGGTCTGTCTTGGAGAGAAATAGGCCTGATTTATTAATACCAGAGATGATTATTTTATGGTTTCTTACTGGCTGGTTAAATTTTTTCTGACTAATTAATATGGTCCATAACTGACCTAGAAGTAGTCACTTTGTGGTTGCTATTCCCATTATTCACTTAATAGGATTTTGACTTTGTTGTAAAACATTTTTATATTGTCACATTATACTGTAGATTTTATTCATGCATTGACTGCCAGCTAATGGAAACTGTGGATTTAGGAGAAAGATTTAATAAAAATGAAATTAAAGGTCAAAATACAGGTTCTACTGAAAATTGAAAAATGGTTAAATGATAATGTGGAATTAAGAAAGTGTCCTTTTGATCTTTAATAGTTTGAATAGATTATAGCATTAGGAAACTATTAGTTAAAATACTTAAATGTAAAATAAAATACATACAGCAATATAAAACCAGAAGTCCCAAAAACAAGTCTCACCATGTTAATATTTTACATATTTTTTCTAGCACATCATGTGTAACATTCTAAATGTGAAATATATAAATCATAATCTAGAGTCTGCTTTACATTCTGATATTTTAAAATTATACATATTTTGCTACGTTGTTCATATTTGTCTTTTATTAGAGGAAATCTTGTATTCTTTTAAGTTGACAAATTATGACCATTTCTAACCACTCCCCTGTTGGACACTTATTTTTTTCCCCAAATATAGACAGATATTTCAGTTGTGACATTTTATTGCCAAGGGATCATAAGAGGTCCACCAAACTGCTCTTTAACAGTCGGGTTTTAATGCCTCCCCTAGTTAATAGGTCTATCAAATGACTTCTCATTCTGATTTCCAATAACAAATTTAGATAATCTAATGGTGGCAGACATAAGTGTCAGCTTGAGCTTCATTTTAAATTCAATTTATTTAAAATGAAATAAATTTTAATGTTATTTAAATAAATTTACTTTGAAAGGCAAATCTTAATGAAAAGTAGAAATAAGACAGGAAATTTTGTGAAGAAAAATAATTCCATTATGAGTACCAGACAAGATAAGCTGAAATGCACTAACATCATTATAGATAATAGGTTATAGAGGTATTTCTGCTTGTTTTTCTAAGTAGCACTATAGGGATTGAAAAGTAGGGCAGATAAAACATGTTGCAAATCTCATTCACCCCTTTGCCCTCCTCCTCTCCTCACCCACTTCTTCTCCTGTACCCTTTCCATTATCTACTTCTTCCACCAAAATCACATCTTCTTGCATTTTCGTGCATCTTTTCTTTGGAAGTATGGTAATTCTTTGAATATCTTTTATTCTGGCCAAATTAGTTATATAAACCAAACTTTTTCAATTATTTGAAATTATGTTTCTAAATTACGTTATATTTCCATTTCTAAATTGTATGTTTCAGAGAGTTTTCTTGTGAGTTGCCCAGCTTCAAAAAACTTTTTTTCATAGCTTACCATGAATAAAAAATAAAAATTTCCAAGTTTTATTTTTTAAGTCTTTGACTCAAATTTCAATTGAAATTTGGTTCATCATACGTCAAAGGCAGTTTTATCCTCAAGATGATATTGTGCGCTTTAACAAAAGTGTAACTGTTTTTTATTCTCACCCCCTTTTTTTTAAAAGGAATCTGCAGGTGGGGATCTTCAGTCTCCTTTAACTCCAGAAAGTATCAATGGGACAGACGATGAAAGAACACCTGATGTGACACAGAATTCAGAGCCAAGGGCTGAACCAACTCAGAATGCATTGCCATTTTCACATAGGTACAGATTCAATTCAGCAATCATGATTAAGTAAATGTGTAAATATGGAAATGTTTGCTTTCAGGAACTCTTGTAGTTACAAGCTTTAAGTGAAAATTCTAGGTTGACTTTGACTTTTTTAACTGCTTCTGTTAACCTCAGAAACAAAATACACAAACTTTTTATTAATTTATAGTTTGTAGTTGTCCAGATGGACTGCAGTGAACATATCCTTTATGTAGAAAAAGGAGCAGTAAGCTAAGTACAGTACAAATGTTTTTCAGTGAAATAAAATAGTGTAAGTTGCTTCTACCTGTCTTTTAACATGGCCTCTAAAAGGCCTCCTTTATTAACCTCGTTTCTGTTTTTGTGTATGTTCCTGAAGGTTGTAAGTTGTAATTTTTTTTTTAAAGTAGGCTTTCCACTCTGAAATTAAGTTTTCCACTCTGAAATTAAGTTTTATCATAGTCTTCGAAGCGACCACATGATTTCACAGAAGGAAACAGTGAGATAACTTCTAGTATGGGATTGTTAATGTTAATGGCAGATTTATCTTTGCACACCAGCTAACAGGAGATAAGTCTTCACTTGCTTTAGAATCTTAAAAGAATTTGATACTCTGAAAAGATATAATTTATCCTAAATGTGTTCCAAACCAGTTATATTAATTATTGGCCATGCTTGGTATTTTTAGGGTATAAGGAGGTCTGTGCAATTGCAGTCTTGGAAATGTAAAACAAATACCTATCAGTCATCTGTTTAAAAGTTAATCTTTATCCTTCTTTGGAAACTTTTCACTAGGTTAATTTTAGTTAAAATTAGGAAAACAATTTTCCTTTATTGTGCATTTCTTTTGGGGACCAATTTTTTGAAAAAATCTTTTGCCATATTATCAAAATTGAAATGAAGTGAGATACTCTTCAACTCTTTCTCATTCGAATTTTTATTTCAGCTGAAATTTGTTAACTATTAAGGGCATAAGATTAAATATAGTAGAGGCTAACATTGAGAGACCTCATTGTCAGGCTGAGAAAGAAGAAAAAATTAGTTAAAGTGTTTAAAGGAATGGCCAGGTGCAGTGGCTCATGCCTGTAATTCCAGCACTTCGGGAAGCTGAGGTTGGAGGATCACTTGAGGCCAGGAGTGTGAGACCAGCCTGGTCAACATAGTGAGACCCCTGTCTCTACAAAAAATGTAAAATCTTAAACCAGACATGGTGGTGCACACAGCTGTAGTCTTAGCTACTTGGGAGGCTGAGGCAGGAGGATCACTTGAGCCTGAGAATCCAAGATTGTGCCACTGTACCGCAGCCTGGGTGACAGAGTAAGACCTTGACTCTAAAAAACAAAAAAGATTTGTTTAGGAATGAACAGAGGAAAACTGACTGCGAGCCTATTCTAATTTGTTGCTAACAGTGCTAATAATTTTACATGAAACCGTAGACATACCTTGGAGTTATGGATTTATTGCTTTATTGCCGTATAACCGTATTTTCTTTTTATAGTGATAAAGATGACTGAACACATGAAAAATTTTAGTTCTTCTGATCTGAATAATACATTTACATTGATTAGTTAAACATAGTCTTTTAAAATATGCAGTTACAATTAAATAATGATATTAGGATGCAATTTTAAAAAATATTTTACTATATTGAGGAAAGGAAAAGTTTTCTTCCTATTAAATTGTTTAACATATCCATTTAATAAACAGACCTAAAACTTCACCGAACATATTTAAATACTTGATTTTTTTGGCTGACACTTAAATTGAGCCATCTGTGTTGAATACTGTAGCATTTAGAGATAAGAATTTTGTATTTAACATTTGTAAACGCTATTTTTAGTTTATGCACCTAAAATTTTCTAAATTTCTTCAATTTTGTTAATCCTTAATATTTGGAATTACTGCTTGGAATTGGTCTTCTCTGCTGATTTTTGTCTGTTCTGAAGAGTCTAATTTAATTAGAGGTACTTTGACTTGAAGTACATAGCTACTTTGACTACGGGAATTCATAGATTAGTAATGGAGATACTTGACAGACTTCTGAATATAAAACTTAGCAGGTCAATTTAAGTTTTTAATTATGTGAAGGGCATTACATAATCTTGTAGTTCTTATTATTTTAAAAGTACTTCACAGGATTTTATAAGACATTCTCTGAACTTGTTTTGATTTTACATTAATCAGTATTAATCAGTATTCAACTAGTTACTTGACTGAAAACAAGATTTCCACCAGAGGTGTTGAACATTGAGTATTTTAAGTTAATGCTAGAATCCCAGAATATCAGAGCTGGAAGACACCTTAGAGGTGATATAATCCAAGATTTTCCAAACTATGGTAGTTTGATATCAATTTAATAGGCTATTTGTGGCTTTCTGAAAAATGAATTATAATAAAACCAAAGAGAAAACATCAGACTAAAACTCATATTAAGAGTAGAAACTGTTTCAGTAGTATACATATATGTGTGTGTGCCGATTATAGTGTAAAATGTCAAAGTTTGAAAGCATGTGCCTTTGGCATGTGGAAGACTAAATCCCAGCGGTTAGGTGAGTTGCCTAAGTCACATAGTTCATTGGTAACAACTGTGAGTCTACAGCTTAGCTCTTTGACCCTGGTTTGCACTGTCAGGTACAGTACATTAGGCATATACCCAACGCAAGCACATTTTTGTGTCAGGAAGTTAGTAACTGTTCCTATCCTAGGAGACCTATATAGAAATAAGATCTGTGTTTCATGAATTAGAGACAGAATATTAATATAATTTTAATTGGAATCTGAAATTCACAAGTGTTTAAACTGGGCACGTTATTATTTTTTCCCATTGCAACCAACACAATTAAAATCTTACATTTTTAAGGCTTATTTAGACTATATTGTCTTCCTTCTTCATTATGTGTTTTAGCAGAAAAGAATGAGTAGCAGAAAAACTTTCGGCCAGTTTTTCTGTTTTGGTTGATTCCATTTTACTGCTAAATAAGGAGCAAAATCACTAGAATGTATATGTACTAAAAAAGAAGAAAAAAAAAAGATGGAGGGATATAGGGAACAGTGATCTAGTCAAATTAAGAGTTGACTGTAGTAATAGCTACTTAGCAAGCCATTTGTTCTTAAAATGCAAATTTTATGACTAAACCTCATGAATTTGTTAATTAACATATCAAAAGAAGGTCCTGCTTTTCATTTAGCTCTGAAAGTTTTAGTAACGTAGTTACAGTTTAAGTCTTTCTTAAAAATTACTTAGCTTTAGAGAAATAAGCAAGATTTAAAACATTTTTTAATATTTATAACCTTTTACTATAAAAATTTTCAAGCATATATCAGAGAGAAAATATATAGTGAACTCCTCTAAACATGTCACCTGCTTTCAACAGTTATGAAAAAATGGCCAGTCTTATTTCATCTCTGCCCTCATCTACACCTCCTCCACTGTGTTGTTCTTAAAGCAAATCCCAGGCATACTTTCATCCACAAATACTTTTCTAAAATTACTTTTGAACTTTTGAAAAACTTATTTACTAAGCTGTTGCAACTTTTTATATCATTTCTGATTTAGTGGCATTATAGATTACCTTGAATCATTACTACTTTCTTTGATCTTTAGCTATGCAGCTGAACTAAATTTTAAATGTATGAGCTGCTCAATACTCCTTAGTGAAGTGCTGTAGTACTGTATTATATCCTTGTCATAAACTATGCAAAAACATTCTTATTGAATAAGCTTCAGTTAATTCATACTGTTTTAGTGTACTTATTTTTAAAGTTTAGAGATGTGTAGAAAATGGAGATCATGAGGATGAAATGTTTACTGATTTTTTGGGAGGAAATGTTATTAAATTTTATCTAAATTGTTGTTTCTTTCTAAAAAAAATTTTGTTTAACCTAAATTATAATGTCTTTTGAGATTGAGCAGGTATATACTTGAACCAATTGAAGTCTTTAGGACATCCTTTGAAACTAATCTTAGTTTGGCCATACATCAAATAAAGTTGCTATATATGAATAGGCTAGCATATACATAAGAGGGAAGGTTTTGTTCTCTTTCCAGGGAATTATTGTTTGCTTCATAGCATCCATTGTCTGGAATTCTAGAATTTACTTTCTTTTTTAAAATAAATAATAAATGATAGATTATTAAAAAATTTAAAGTCACTGAAAATTATATTGGAAATAGTTGATTTTATAGTATTCCAGTGCTGTCGCAAAGTAGTACTGAAAACTAAAAGTTTTTATTTTGTTCATTACAGTTTTTTGGTCCTCAAATATACGGTACTATATTGATAAATAATTGTTACCATATTTTTGAGAGTTCAGAAAAGACATATATACATTAGCTTGTGAAGCTATTTTTGTACTGATAAATTTTAATAACAGTTTGATTACATTAATAGAAAACGGCCTCTTTTAAACACTGATTATAGTTAGATTTTTCTAATGTTTAGGTAATGTGTTCTCATGGTGCTTCTCGAATTTATGTATTTTGGGGATATTGCATGTACCTTCTATTCTGTTAAAGAGATTGTTTTCTGCCACTTTATATGTTTCTAATAGATAATCATTAAAGGATGTATGCAGAAATGTCACTTTCTAGCATATTAGTTTTGCTTTAAATCAGTTTAACTACAGTTTTATCAAAATGTATGACATCTGTGTGGGTTTATTCCATTTGTATTTATTATCAAAGTTTTAGAAAGCCCCTACTTTAAAACTGTGACTAGGAATTTTTGTGTAATTTCAAAAACTAAATTTCACTTTAAATTTTATTTAGCATTTTAACTAAATGCTAGTTAAATACAAATACACCAAAAGAAGTACAAAATTTTTATATTTAACAGAATAAATACAAATTAAAATACAAAAAGAAGTGTTTAATCTTTTTTTTTTCTTGAGATGGAGTCTCACTCTGTCCCACAGGCTGGAGTGCAGTGGCGCAATCTCGGCTCACTGCAACCTCTGCCTCCCAGGTTCAAGCCATTCTCCTGTCTCAGCCTCCCAAGTAGCTGGGATTCTAGGTGTATGCCACCACGAACGGCTGATTTTTGTATTTTTAGTAGAGACAGGGTATCCCCATGTAGGCCAGGCTGGTCTCGAACTCCTGACCTCAAAGGATCCGCCCACCTCGGCCTCCCAAAGGGGATTACAGGCATAAGCCACTGTGCCTGGCCCTAATCTTATTTTGGTGTGTGTGTGTGTGTGTGTGTGTGTTTCATTTCTTTTTTTCATTTTTTTAATATATATTTTTTATTTTTTTGTTTTTTTTCTTTTTTAAATTTATTTTTATTTTTTTGTTTATTTTTTATTTTTGTTCCTAATCTTAAATATAGTTTGGATTTACTGTACTTTGAAGATGATAAAAACAGGAAAAAAGTGAATGACTGTTAAGAGCTTTCAGGTGCTATATTCTCCACACAGTGACATGTTTAATGGGTAGTAAGCAAATCTTAGATTATAGTAATAAACTAAAATAGAAGTAATTTCTGTGGTTAACTTTTGTTTGGATAAGACTGTGGACTGTATATAAAGCTGGGACTTGATTTCACAAGAAGTGACAATCGTTGATAAAATTGTAGGTGAAAAATTTAAGTTGTAGGATTCTCCTTAATAATTGACTTAAATATCATTATTCTTCTACCATCAAATCTCAAAAACTAGGTTTTTCAAGATTAATTTGAAGGCAAGGAACATTTGTGAGAAATCATAACAATTTAGAGATGTCAGAATTTTTTTCCTAATTGTGAACAGTAGTATTTTATAAGAAGTACTGTAGTAGTTTGGTCATGTACACTGTTCTGCATTCTCTGGAAACTGAGAAGCAATTTTTTTTTTTTCTGAGACAGAGTTTTGCTCTTGTTGCCCAGGCTGGAGTGCAGTGGAACGATCTCAGCTCACCACAACCTCTGTCTCCCAGATTCTAGTGATTCTCCTGCCCCAACTTCCTGAGAAGCTGGGATTACAGGCATGCGCCACCATGCCTGGCTTATTTTGTATTTTTAGTAGAGATGGGATTTCTCCATGTTGACCAGACTAGTCTCAAACTCCTGACTTGTGATCTGCCTGCCTTGGCCTCCCAAAGTTCTGGAATTACAGGTGTGAGCCACCGTGCCCAGCCTAGAAGCAATTTATATATTTTAAAATAAGATGATATAAGAAATATAACTTAGTGACCTAGAGTGTTCGTTAGCTTTCTGAATAGATACATTTACATTTTCCTATCTTGATTTTTTTTTTTCAAGAACTAACCTTTATTCTCTAAAGATTTTGAGGAAAATGTTAAAATTTGCTAAACCATTTTGTCAGGCATTATCACTTGATACAGATTATTCACAAGAAAAAACAATTCTTCATGTGAGATAAAGACATTATTAACCTACCTCCAATGGCGATTAGACTCTTCCTCTTCTTCACCTCTGCTTTACTGTTACAATTAATGGGAAAGAATGTTCAGCCCATTCTTAGTGATTGGCAGTTTCTCTTTTCAGGAAGACTAGCTGGAATTACAGGTTTGGTCATTTACAATGGAACAGATTGATCCTAGATTAATTATGATCTCCTTTTTATGGAGGGCTTAAAAAAATTCCTTTTTCCCCTCCATTTCTGTTCTTAGCATGCTATAGTGGGGATTTCATTGAAAGGGAGGTAGGTGACATGGACAGTTTTGCTCTAGGACGTAGGGAAGAATTGTTTTTTTCCTTTGAATTTGGCCATCTTTCCTCTTACCAAGATAGTTAGGGCCAAGATCAACGTGTAAACCTAGGCAGAGGTCAGGCAAGCCACAAAATACATGACATTTGTAATATATGTGACAGTAAGGAGTGGTGAGGTCTTCGGTAAAATGCAGTGCGCAGTGTTCACCTAAACGTATTAAAGCTTTCTAAAATAAAGCCAAATGAGGTTGGAAACTAGGTAACCCATCTAGTTTCTAGTCTAAACCTTCAAAAGGGATCTCTTTAAAGATTGGACCCAGCTCTTGCTTCATGTGGATAATGCGTAAGACTCAAAGTTCATAATAAGCTCATAATCACTGATATCAAAAGTGGTCATTCTTCAGGGACTGCCTTCCTTGTAGAATGTGTAAAGTGTAGATATGACTGAACAGTTTAAATAAGTGTACATTGTACTTTTGTTTTCTCTCAGTTTGCCATTTTCCATTTAGAGTTTAGCTTGGCCATATATTCACTGTTGACCAAATTGTTAATTTTTAGGACTCTGTTTTATTATATCTCAGGTTTATTGAGATATAACTCACATACTAAATAACTTACCTATCTAGGAAGTATACAATTCAGTGGTTTTTATTCAGAGTTGTGTAACCATCACAACAGTGAATTTTAGAACATTTTCCTTACTCCCCACCCCAGAAAGCCATGTACTCATTTTTAGTCATTCTCCCTTTACACCCACACTCTCCCTCCACCTACCCTAGGCAACCACTTATCAACTTTCTGTCTCTATAGATTTGCCTATTCTGAACATTCCATATACATGGAATCACAATTTGTGGTCTTTTGTGACTGGCTTTTTTCACTTAGCATGTGGTTTTTTGTTTGTTTGTTTTTGAGAAGGAGTCTTGCACTGTCAGCCAGGCTGGAATGCAATGGTGCGATCTCGGTTCACTGCAACCTCTGCCTTCTGGGTTCAAGCAATTCTTCTGCTTCAGCCTCCCACGTAGCTGGGATTACAGGCGCATGCCACTATGCCTGGCTAATTTTTATATTTTTAGTAGAGATAGGGTTTCACCATATTAGCCAGGCTGGTCTGGAACTCCTGACCTCAGGAGATCTACTTGCTTTGGCCTCCCAAAGTGCTAGGATTACAGGTATGAGCCTCCACGCCTGGCCAGCATATGTGGGTTTTGTTTTTGTTTTTTTTGAGACGGAGTTTTGCTCCTGTTGCCCAGGCTGGAGTGCAATGGCATGATCTCAGCTCACTGCAACCTCCGCCTCCCGAGTTCAAGCGATTCTCCTGCCTCAGCCTCCCAAGTAGCTGGGACTGTAGGTACGTACCACCACGCCTGGCTAATTTTGTATTTTTAGTAGAGATGGAGTTTCTTTATGTTGGTCAGGCTGGTCTCGAACTCCTGACCTCAGGTGATCCACCTGCCTCAGCCTCCTAAAGTGCTAGTATTACAGGTGTGAGCCACTGTACCCAGCCGTGTTTTTAAGGTTGATCCATGTTGTAGAATATATCAGTATTTCATTTCCTTTTCTTGTCTGATATTCTTGTTCTATGGATATACCATGTTTATCCATCTATCAGTTGATAGACATTTTGGTTGTTTACACTTTTTGAAAGTTCCAGTATTATGAATAATGCTGTTATAAACATTTGTGTGTGAGTTTTTGTGCAGACATAATGTTTTCAGTTCTCTTGAATATATACGTAGGAGTAGAATAACTGGGTTATATGGTAATTCTATGTTTAGCCTTTGGAGAAACTGCAAAGCAGCTGTGCCATTTTGCATTCCCACCAGCACATATATAAGGGTTCTGATTTTTCCATGTCATCCACATTTGTTATTGTCTGTTTTTTTTTTTTTTATTATAGCCATCCTGGTTTAAGTGTGAAGTGGTATCTCACTGTGGTTTTGATTTGTATTTCCTTGGTGGCTAATGATATTGAGCATCTTCCCGTGTGCCTTATTAGTGACTTGTATATATTCTTCGGAAAAATGGCTCTTCAGATCCTTTCCTCATTTTTAATTAGAGTGTTTGTCTCTTTATTGTTGAGTTGCAGTTCTTTATAAATTCTAGTTATTAGCCCCCTACCAGATAATTGATTTTTAAATATCAGTTGTCTTTTCAGTACTTTTTTTTTTTTTTTGGTGCTTTGCACACAGATGTTAAATAAGTCCACTTCATTTTTTTCTTGCTTAAATTTTGGTGTCATATCTAAGAAATTGCTGCCTAATCTAAGGCTACGGTGATTAACACATATGTTGTCTTCTGTGAGTTTTATAGTTTTGGCTCTTAGATTTAGGTCTTTGGTCCATTGGTTTTTACATGTGATGTGAGATAAAGGCCACATCTATCCAGTTATTCCACCACCATTTGTTGAAAAACTGCTTTTTATCCACTGAACTGTCTTGGCACGCTTGTCAAAAATCAGTTGACAGTAAATATGAGGGTTTATTTCTGAACTATTAATTGTGTCCCATTGATCTCAATGTTTATGCTGGTACTATACCTTTTTTTTTTTTTTTTTTGAAACAGTCCTGCTTTATTACCCAAGCTGGAGTGCAGTGGGGCCATCTTGGCTCACTGCAACCTCTGCCTCCCGGGTTCAGGCAATTTTCATGCCTCAAAGTGATTCTCATGTCTCAGCCTCCCGAGTAGCTGGAATTATAGGCGTGTGCCAACATGCTTAAATTTTTGTATTTTTGGTAGAGACGGAGTTTCGCCATGATGGCCAGGCTGTACTCAAACTCCTGACCTTAAGTGATCCTCTCGCAGCTTTCCAAAGTGCTGGGATTACAGGTGTGAGCCACCGTGCCCAGCCTACACTATCTTAATGTATCTTTGTAGTAACGTTTGAAATTGGGAAGTATGATCTCTTCTGTATTATTTTCAAAATTGTTTTGACTCTTCTCAGTACCTACAATTTCCATATGAATTTTAGTGCCTAGAAATTTCGTATGAATTTCCTTGTGTATTTCTTCAGTGAAACCAATGGGGATTCTGATAAAGATTGTATTGAATATGTAGATCAGTTTGAAGTTCAGGGCCAAAATGTTTCTCTTAATGCTAACTTTTGTGATTCGTGAACATGGGCTGTTTTCCCATTTATTTGGAGCTGCTTTAATTAATTTCAACCATGTTGTTTAGTTTTCAGAGTACAAATTTTCTTCTTTTGTTAAATTTACTCTGATTTTATTCTTTTTGGTGCTATTATAAGTGAAATTGTTTTCTTAATTTTACTTTTGAATTGTTCATTGTTAGTATATAGAAAGACAATTGATTTTTGTATAGTGATCTTGTATCCTACAAACTTACTGAACTCATTTATTAGTCTTAATCATTTTTTTAGTGGGTTTTTTAGGATTTTCTATATATAAAATTATATCATCTGTAAATAAAGATAGTTTGCTTCCTCCTTTCCTATCAGGATATTTTTCCTTTTCTTTCTTTCTTTCTTTTTTTCTTTTTTTTTTTTAATTTTAAACTCATTGCTTTAGCCAGAACCTATAGTACAATGTTGAATAGAGTGGACATCTTAATCTTGTTCCTGATAGAAGGAAAGCATTGAGTTTTTTTTTTTTTTTTTACCATTAAGTATGATGTTAGCTGTATGTTTTTCATGGATGTTCTTTATCAGGGTGAGAAAGTTCCCCTATATTTCTAGTTTTGTAGTTTTGTTTTTCTATTAATATTGATTCCTATTGTTTAATTTCCCCTTATACCCTCACAACTTGGTGGCTTTAAGAATTTATTCATTGACAAATAGAGCAATATGCTTTCCTATGGTTATCTCTTAAAAGATAATTGATGGGTTATTTTAAAGGAAAAAAGAACTGGGCTAAGGAGGAAGAATTCTTACTAAAATGTCACTATTTTTAAGAGCTCTTCACTGAGTATCAGTTTTCCTATGCAAAAATATGAAACCTTCCTGTCTTCTGGCTTTTATCTCTCCAAAATATGTGAAGTAGCTCTTAGAAAAAGTAGGAATAGGGGTACATTTGCTGTTTGACTTTTAAAGAAGTTTAGTTGATTTTTTCCTTTAATATTTTTTTAATTGAAAGAAAATAATACAAATAAACCTTTTTTCTTTAAAAAAAAAAAAAGGAGATTGTAAACATTCCTTTAAAAATATATTGGATAATGCCAGGCGTGGTGACTCACACCTGTAATCCCAGCTGTTTGGGAGGCCAAGGTAGGCAGATCACTTGAAACCAGGAATTTGAGACCAGCCTGGCCAACATGGTGAAACCCAGTCTCTACCAGAAATACAGAAATGATCTGAGCATGGTGGTACACACCTGTAATCCCAGCTACTCGGTGGCTGAGGCATGAGAATCACTTGAACCCAGGAGGCGAAGGTTGTGGTGAGCTGAAATCCTGCCATGCACTCCAGCCCGGGCAACAGAGCGAGACTCTGCCTCCAAAACAAACAAACAAACAAACAAACAAACACAAAAACCTAGATAAATTATAGCATTGTTCCAATGACTATAAAGCATGTTTTTATTAAATATGAATAAAAATACACATCCTAAAAAGTATTCATTTCAAATAACTGATTTCTAATGTAATTATTACTCTAGAAAAAGATTTAGCTTGTGTTTTTTCTTATTGCATTATATAAATGTCGGCTGATGATTATTTTAAAGGGCCAGTTATATGGTCAATACTTGTTTTACATAGTGTTTTACCTAGTTTTTAATATAGAGGGTTTGTTTTTCTGGATACATGTCGTTTTGAGTATTCAACATACTTGTATGTTAACCTTCAAGTAGTATAGCAATGCCATAATCATGTCAAAGGACATTTTAAAGGCTGCTGTATGTACAAAGTACAGAACTAAGTCACTAAATCCAAAATTTTTTTATTTTTATGGATACATTATAGTTGTACACATTTATTGGGGTATGTGTGATATTTTGATACATACAGTGTATTATGATCAAATCTGGTTAGTTGAATATTACCTCAAACATTTATATTTTTTTTTCTTTTTTTTGGCTAGGAACATTCCATATCTACTCTAGTCTAGTCATTTTGAAATGTATAATAAATTATTGTTAACTATAGTTGCTCTACTGTGCACTACCATACTCTAGATCTTATTTCTTCTATCTAACTGTATTTTTGTTCCCATTAACCAACTCCCTTTTATCTCCAACTCCCCACTACCCTTCCCAGCTTCTGGTAACCATTCTATTCTCTACCTCCACGAAATGAATTTTTTTTAGCTTCCACATATGAATGAAAATATGCAATATTTGTCTTTGTTTGCCTGGCTTATTTCATTTAACTAATGTCCTCTAGTTCCATTCATGTTGTTGTAAATGACAGGATCTCATTCTTTTTTATGGCAGAATAGTACTCCATTGTGCATATGTAACACATATACCACATAAACACAATGTGGTACTATTGTTGGATATCCATTCATTGATGGACACTTAGGTTGATTTCATATCTTGACTATTATGAATAATGCTGCAGTAAACATGAGAGTGTAGATGCCCTTTTTGATGTACTGATTTCCTTTCTTTTAGATATGTACCCAGCAGTGGGATTGCTGGATCATATGGTCATTCTATTTTTAGTCTTTTGAGGAACATCCACACTGTTTTCCATAATGGCTGTACTAATATAACTTCCCCCTATCAGGGTGTGAACTTCCCTCTTCCTATCCTCACCAGCATTTGCTATTTTCTGTCCCTTTAATAATAAATCCAAATCTTTCGAGTCTCATTTACCTTTTTTAAAACAAAAAAAAAGTGTTTTTTTGGTTTTTTTTTTTTTTAACTTTAAATAATAAAAGTTCTCCATGACACTTAATGAGACATAGTTAATAGAGAAAGGTTCCCTTCATAGCCACATTGGTGTCTGTAACATGAGGCTGCTGGAACTTCATATTAGCAAAAGTGTCTTCAGAAAGCATATTTCACCCTAGGGCTTAATTGTTTTTTGTAATTGGATCATTTTAGGGTATGCTTTACTTACAATCTAACTTACTATTAAAGAGACCACCTAAGAACTCTTTGGCTCTACAAAATAATAGATTTTTTTTTCTCTAGAGTTACAGAGAATGGATACTAGTAATTTGGTAAGTTATGTGAAGAACCATGTCATGGGGTGTTAACTTGAGTCCAAGAACACTGCTATTATTTGTAGTTACATCTTTTCAGCTTTTTAGAACAGATAAACTATTCTGCCATTATTACACATGGTCAGAAAGTCTTAGGTTCCATAGCAGGGATGGAAGCTGATCTATAACTGTATCTTTGAAGTCTCGCAACCCAAATGATCTACTAGATGTTCAGCCCTGAACTAATACTAGGTATTTTTTCACATCTGGGTTTTTTTGCAGAGAAAATTATCTTGAGTAGTAAGTAATAAAGAAAAAGCATCACACACCTAAGTAGTTTCTCTTCCCTTTCCCCTGTTACCACTTTTAAAAAAATTTCTGCTTGAACATTTTGTCTTTTTATGGAAAAGCTGGACTCTACTCTCTTACATCCTGATATCTACTGGATACACTTTTGAGAGTCAGAAAAGATAAGTTCTCCAAGTTAGATTTTTTTTTTCCTACTCCGGAGACAGCCAGTTTCCCTTGGTGGATGACATCGCTGATCACCTTTAGTTTTGGAACTTAATGGAGTCACCATTTCTCACAGAAGAGGAGGATCTACAGTTTATCCTAATTGACAAGATGCAAATAGTCCCTGACTGAGAGAAACTAACATGGAAGACACATGAAAATTTTAAAAGATGCAATCATCACAGCTTTAACTTTGAAGAGTCAAAAGAAGTAGTATCTTTAAAGAAGACACTTAACTGCTTGGATTCCTGTGTATGCCTAGATTTCATTTAAGCGATCTCCATGTAGAGGAGGAAGAGAATGACTTGACATGGCATCCTGCATTTTGTTTCTTTGGCAAAATACCATTATACTTGCTCTGCTAATTTTTTAGAAGATTTAAAAGCCTTGGATGGAGAAAGATTTCTGTTGGTTGAAAATTAAAATAGCCGTTATTCCTGATAAATACAGTGAAAAATAAGCAACCTAATCTTCCTGGACTTCTTTGTAGAACTGACTCATAGATGCCATTTCTTTTTAAGATTTGAAATATAACCAGTTTTCTGCATGTAACCAGATACTAATATTTTGATCAATTTGGTTTGTTGTCATATGAGAACACTTACCTCCCTACCTCACAGGGATGTTGTGAGGCAAATTTTAAATGTTCCTAAGAAAAGTTTAGAAATAATAACTCTTGCCTGTCTCTTTGTGGGTAGTTTCTATAATCATAAGATTTTGTTTATTTTATAATTTACAAATGGTTTCCTATAATTATGAATAGATATTAGGTAACATTTTTAAATGGAAGATAATACAGTTGTACTTGATTTATCAATGAGTATCCTTGTATAAAGACTAATTTGCATGAAATGTTGCATTTTTTTTTTAACCAAGAGCTTTTATACAATTAAAGGAAAGCTAAAGTAAAAATGTCTGGTTTCCCCCTTTATTTAGTTGAGATTTAATTATACCTCTTCTGGAATCTAACACCAATAAGTTTTCTTTTAGTAAATATTTAGAGAAAAGTTACTTCCTTCCTAAAATATGATATTAATACAATATGTGTGTTCTTCTATTATGGAAAGCAAATATTGAAGTTGGTGAAGATATACTTTAGAAATAAGGAAGAAATAGAACAGTATTAGCCATTAGCTTAGCAGTATTGCTTTTCTGGTATTTAAAACTTATGAGGGCTTCTTGTATCAGTACCCATTTTATTATGGGAACAGTTTGTAGAATGCGTTCTGAACCTGATAAAATTCAAGAAAAAATAATTTCCTGGGAGAAAATGTGAATAATACAATAGTCTGTCATTATTTTGTTGGTCTCTAAAAGTATAACATATTCCTACCATCATCTCTGTCTCTCTCAAAAATAAAAGGATTGTACTTGGGTTCTTCTAGCTGTGCCACCAGTCGTATTCACAGTCTTAAGACAAAAGACTTTATCTCTTTGAGCTACAGCTTCCTCATATATTAAGTAAAAGGGATGGTCAGGTGGGTAATGATTTCTAAATCTCCTTATCTTGATTATCTTAAAGTGATCCTGCCTTTAGTCTAGGAAATGAATAAGATATCCTCTTACTGCCTTCCATGGCTGAGCATGAGATTTAATACTGCCTTTATAATCATTAAAACACTGGTAATGTTATTGTGCTGTATAAAAGAACCCGTTACATAAGGCAGATTAGCCATTTCTGTCTTTAAATAGAACATTAGAAAAAAAAGTAGTGTCCTATGCTTTTGCATTATGCACATGCATAATTAAAATTACTGAAATTCCTTCCAGATGGCACCATGGATTAAAAATGTGTGATCCCTCAGTTACTACTTTTCAACAATCATGTAAAATTAGAGCACTAGCACAAGAGACAGGAAAACTTCATAATATCCTGGAATGGATTATTAAAATGGGATAAATTTCTGAACTACAATGCTGTGTAATAACTAGGCTTGTAGATTCAAACTAGATTAATAACTAAGCTTATAGATTGAATTAAATCTTCTATATTTGGGAATGGATTTTAGTAGTATTAAATCATAACCAGCAAAAAGAAACCAAAAAGCAACTTGTGCTATCTAGTGGCTCTCTTTGAAACATGATATCAACCAATGGAAAATAGTGAAGTCAAGTATGCTGTTTTGGGGAAAGCAAGATGTAAGCATTTAATAACTGATATACTGCTATACTTGGAAATACTATAGATATTTAGTGCTTCAGGGGTGTTGTTTAATATCTCACCTGTGAGTCATACTTTACAGTCCTTAATACAAGTTCTAGACTAACTTAAAAAAAGCATTATACCCAAAAGGACCAGGGAAGACTATCATCACTTGTTTTTAATTCACTGAAGTTGGAGATAACAAATGAGAGCATAGTCATCTTTGTTGTTCTTCGTGTTTCTTCCTTAAGAGATCATCTTGTCTCCCCTCCCACTGCTTTACTTGACTAGCCTTAAAAAAAAAAAAAAAGAGAGATCACCTTTTAGGAGTCCATTTATTCAGGAATATCAGGGAGTCCCTTTATTCAGGAATATCAGTATAAAACTCAGTGCTAGGCAGTGAGCACTATTCTTAATACTAAAATTAGGTGGTATAGTGTATACAAGTCCATTCGTTCAAGGGCCTACTTGGGTTTCTGTTTAATCCTATGTTTTCATAATTTTTATTTTTTATAGTTTTATCTCATTTTATTTTTTTTACAATTGTCTTACGGGAATTAGAATGGGTATGATTACTGCTTTTTCAGGAAGCAAAATCCAAAGCATATGGTTAGGGAATTTTTCTAAAATCTATAAATAGGTACCAGAATTAGAACTTGACTCTAATCCCTTGCTTCTCTACTTCAGTCTTTCCTTAACCTGTCTTGAAATTTTAAGTCACCATATGGAGACCAAATATCAAAAAGATGATAATTAACAATATTGATTTACCATTTGATGCAAAAATAAGTTATGAATCTTTAAAATGTGTACTTGAAATTCAATGAGTATTGAGTCTGTAGGCATTTGACTTGTTTAAGAAAATACTGTGCATTTCGGTTAAAGTCAGCATGGTCGTGTTGACTTTATTTTGATTTTTTATTTTTTTTTGAGTCGGAGCCTCCCTCTGTCACCCAGGCTGGAGTGCAGCGGTGCAATCTTAGCTCACTACAACCTCCATCTCCTGGGTTCAAGCAATTCTCCCACCTCAGCCTTCTGAGTAGCTGGGGTTACAGGTGCACGCCACCATGCCTAGCTAATTTTTGTATGTTTAGTAGAGATAAGGGTTCATCATGTTGGTCAGGCTGGTCTTAAACTCCTGACCTCAAGTGATCCACCCACCTCAGCCTCCCAATGTGCTGGGATTAGATGTGTGAGCCACCATGCCCGGCGTACGTTGATTTTTTATTTACATTGAAAAATAACGGCTAGGTGCAGTGACTCATGCCTATAATTCCAGCACTTTGGGAGGCCGAGGCAGGCAGATCACCTGAGGTCAGAAGTTCAAGACCAGCGCGGCCAACATGGAGAAACCCTGCCTCTACCAAAAAAATACAAAAAATTAGCCAGACGTAGTGGCAGGTGCCAGTAATCCTAGTTACTTGAGAGGCTGAGGCAGGAGAATCGCTTGAACCCGGGAGGTGGAGGTTGTAATGAGCCAGGATCGTGCCACTGCACTCCAGCCTGGACAACAAGAGCGAGGCTCCTTCTCAAAAAAAAAAAGAAAAGTATCTTAACAGGGTTTAGTGTGTGTGCGTGTGTGTGTGTGTGTGTGCTCATAGTATTCTTGGATTATGTAATGGGTAGTTATATTTACAAAGCAAAAATATTAGAGAATCTTAGATTTGGATATTTTACATGATTAAAGGCCATAGTAAATTTTCCTTATATATTATATGCTTTCTTTGCTCTTTTGTCTATTGATTTAGTAATATAGTTAAGAATCCAGTCTGCACGTTTATCAAGTAGCTGGTTAAAGGTTTCAGTTCTGCTGAGAGTTAAGCTTTATGTTTCTGAAGTCAGCATGGCATAACCAAACATTTGGAACACTTGTCCTGCAAGTTATCAGATTTGCATGTAAGGGTATAGCAACCTTAAAGCATCTGGGGGGACTTTGTAACAAAAGTCATTTCTTGAAATTTGAACTTATAACATAGCTTCAAAGGTATTCTGCAAAATATTGTCCTAATGGTTCAACACTAGATTCTAAATTTTATTCGAAAATAAAGAGCTCAAATGTAGTTCTATTGTAAACCAGTGACTGAAACATTTCAAGAGTCTGGTAGTACCTGGAAAGAACAGTTATCTTTGTGGAGTCTTTTATAGGTGTGTGTATATAATCACATGAATTGGAAATCATTTAACTAGCAAGTTATGTATATAAAATCACCATAAGCACACACACAAGCAGTTAGTGACCAGACTGAGCATGAGCAGCTCTTTGGCAGTTATCCATGCATAGGTCCATTTTAATAATACTTAGTTGAAAATTAGTATGGAGCATGTCTTTGTGCCAGGTCAAAGATGAGTAAGATTGCCCTCAAGAAGCTTCATGAGGCAGCAGAATATATAAACAGTAAGGATGATGGAGAGGGTGGTGATCCATGGGGTGCTCTGGAAACTCAAAGAGTCCCCAAGCTCTCTCTATAATTACTTCAACATTCTCTGATGTTATACTTCCTTTACACAGTTTTAACAAATACTCAAGTGCCAGGCGAACATTAATGAAAAAGTAAACAGTCCCCGTTCTTATGGTGTTTAAACTTCAGTGAAGGAATAAGAGAAATAATTACATACTATATAATTACTGTTGTGAAAAGTGCCATGAAAGAAGAGATCAAAGTGAGGGAAGAGGGCAGGCGGTGGTATGGCTGGATCATAAAAGTAGGCTGCTTGTGGAATCACACATAACTCATCCTTCTAGGGGACAGAAGTTGGCCTATAAAGTGGGGAAGAAGCACTCCAGCAGAGGGAGAGGCATCTTCTTTGGCCTTTGAAACAGTTAGGTGTTTTAATGCCCTCATCTGAAGTTGTGGTAGTGACAACTGTAAAGAATTCATAGAGAAAGACTGGGATGAAAGAAATGAGAGAATTGTTCACTATTTAGCTCTGAGAGTAAAGAAATAGAAATAAAGATATTTTTAGTTTACTAGCCTATAACATCTGTATCCTCTAAAATATTAGATACATAAAAGACAATAGATGTTGATTTATTACATTTAATACACTGATTGCTTAAGTCCAGAAATTAAACAAACTGATAGCCAATTAGTTGTACATGACCGTCACAATACTAGCATCACATGTCTAAATAAATTAGAAATGCAAATTGTAATGCAGATAACAAATGAGTGAACACTTCTTTAACCATTTTACATCTTCTCCAAATGAAACCCATGAGTTAAGATGTATAAATGCCCAAATTATGTAGATATTTGTCATATGGTTCTCAATTGCTAAAAATTTTAAGGCAGAGATATTCTGTGTTAAAATCCAGAATGTCATTTAGCACTGTTTGTTCAGATCCTCTGTGGATATCGTGTTAAGTAGTATTAGTAAATGGAATTTAAAATAAATGTTTGTTTCTTCTTGAATTTATTCACTTTTACAAAAATACATTTGAAAGAGTGATTTACTTTGAAAAGATCAACATTTTTTAGCTTGCATATGAAGTTTGTTGCCACAAGTCATTTTAATTCTTGAGGAATACTCAGCATGGCAGATATGATTCCATATCCATATAGAATGTTTCCTAAGGCTTTAGTTTGTTTTCTATAAATAAGTAATAGTCACGGAGATATAATTTAACTGGTTAAAAGATAAGGAAAAATATCACTTATCACGAGCTCATAAAATAAAACTTTTACATAAGCAGTTCATTAATATGTGTGACCATAATGTATATGATAAAAGCCCTTCTAAAGCTTGGGATATGTAGTCATTTGAGATAGTTTTCTGAAAGCTGTTAATAAGCTAAGTAAACCTATAGAAGCACATTTTAGTACTTAGAGCCTAGTTTTAGTAGAATCTGCATTCATCCATAGAAAGCATTCTAGCAAATATTAATAGTAAGACCTGAAATAGTTCCACAGATAGCTATGTTTATAAAGCATTGTAAAATTATTTACTTTTCGTATAAATATAGACAAAGCATCCAGTCATCCATCTCTCCAATGTAAAGTCTTTCGAGTATTAATGATAGATGTCTGTTATTTCCATATCCTCAAAAAGAAACGTAAAGATCCTTCCTACTTTATTTGTCCATTCATATTTGTAACTATTCTGCAGCTTGAAATATGTTTTGCAGATTTTGCTATGATATTTAAGACCCTTGGAACAGTAACTTAGATCTGTTTAATGTATACTTTAGCGGACTTGTAAATAATTTTATCCCAACTTTTCCTTTTGGTTACCATAATCCATTTATCACTAATTCTTATTAATCATATTCTAAAGTATTTTAAAAGTAGTCACCTATTTTTCAACGATCTCTGTGTGGCATTCTCAACACCCTTATATATAACTGCATATAGCCAATTGTAAGTTACCCCTAAGGTAATGGAGCAGAGGAATAGCACATGTGAAAAAAGACATTGTAGTTCAGTTTGAAAAACCTTACGGTGGGAGTCTTAATATTGCTGTGGTATGGAAGACAAAGCCCCTATCCATTACAGCATTTGGATTGAATAGCCTTTGTTAGTTAATTCATACTTAGGTTAAAGGAAACCCAAGTCACTGGTCCTGATATCATACATGACAATATCATATGAAGAAAAATTCTTTCAAAGGCATAGATTACAAAAGAGGGTGTTAGATGAAGGGAAGCTGGGTTTTTGTGGTGAATATGCTCAAGACTGTTACTTTACTGGAAAAAAAAAACAGCAAAGCAAATATCCTGCTGAAAAGGATTTCTGTTGTGTCGTCTTTCTGTAGCTAAAGTGGTGACTCTTGCTGAACTAATCTGGAGTTAGAATACAGCCAGACTTCAATCTCATTGGCCAGTAAAGTTGGTTCTTAGAGACACAAGACTTTTGCTTCCATCAAGTCTGATCAGAAAGGCTTTAGAAGGAAAACCAAATATTGATAATAGCTGAGCAGTCAGTAGTGGACTAAGCTATTATTTATTCTGGGCTGTATTCACTTATTATCATCTCCCTTTGCTTAGAATTCATTTGCTTAATACTTTTTATCATGCCCTTACCTTTGCATATTTTTGCATAGCTTATGTATACATTAAATAAACGAAGTTGGTAGGGATGATTCTGCCACAACTAACATGCTATTAACAAACATTTAAATACTTTGATGTTACATCATTTGATTCTGGCCTCCTCTTCAAAAACATGTTTAAACGGAACACAAAAGTTTTCTAATTCAAATAGTGGCCAATGAAATTATTGATTACTACTGGTTTCAAAAAGATGAAAATTTATGACAAATTTGGAAACAGATTTTACTGTAAAATTATCCATATCTTCTCACACAATTGTAGCTTTGGTAAAATCTGTTAATAAGCATCTTTTCAATTCTGCCAGTACCTAGAGAGATTTTTACTGTTTTAAATGTTGTTTCCCAACAACCCTACATATTGTGCTAAACAATTTTTAGGGTGAATTTTCCTTAAGTGACCTACTCTGCAAGGAAATAGTGGCATTTTTGCCTCCAAAGTTAAATCAAATTATAGAAGGCCAGATAAAAACATTCATTTCTATCTTGAATAGGTTATAATGATTATAATGCTATTACCCTGTAAATAAGAGAATGGGCTTGAAATTAATTGATCTCACTCTTGGCAAGAGATAGATGTATATTCATAAGAGTTGAAAGAAACATATTTTTTTTTTTAGTATATAAGACTGGTTTCCTGAAGACATCCCCCCTGTAGGATGGCCTAACATCATTTCCTGAATAAATTTCCAAAGCTTGTAGTCAATGGTCAGTTTTTTAAAAAGGGAAATCAGCAAAAATACTGACTTCTATTAATCTAGTAGATACAGAATTCAAAGTATCACCTTGGGTCAATTCGTTTTTCTTCTCACTTAGGATCTAGCAGTAGGTCCACCGAATAGCTTTTTATTCTTTTCCCTTAGATCTGGCTCTCAGCCCTCCAAATTCACTGATGTAGGGAAATTATGATTTACATTAAAGTATTTAAAACACCTGTAAGGCACTTTGAACCTTTCACAAATATCCCTGAACAAGAAGTTAGTATACACATCTCCTTCCTAAAAGAGGATAAGCTGCTTAAAATTTTCAAAGGGAATTTCTCAAGAGACTTTTCTTAAGAGGATTTCTCAAGAGTATCATGGGTAGGGACCAACAGTGAGGATACAAAGTGGAAGTGAAGCTGGACTCCTGTGGCTCTTTACCCTTGTATTTTCATTCCTCAGCCACAGCTACGTTAGGGTATGTGGCAAAGATCACAGGAGGCACTGTGCCAGGCAAGCAGTGCACAGATATTAGCAGATGTTACAGTGTGGCGCTGTCTCTAATAGGAGCTGCTCATCAGCACATAGAAATGTTGTTCTTACTGCTAGAAGCACAGTTATATGAACCAGGACATTTCCCAGGGTCCCTATGGGACTCCTCATTGTAGTGAATAAAAATGGAAGTAGAGCTAAACTTTTGGTGTGCTCTCTCAAATGGGAAACTATGCACTGAAGTACAGAATGTTTTTTTTTTTTTATTGCATTTTAGGTTTTGGGGTACATGTGAAGAACATACAATATTGTTGCATAGGTACACACGTGGCAGTGTGATTTGTTGCCTTCCTACCCTTCACCTATATCTGGCATTTCTCCCCATGCTATCTCCCCGCAACTCCCCACCCCCCACTGTCCCTCCCCCCC